>JACERR010000051.1:0-212629 GCA_016760335.1 Gastrodia elata | reverse complement strand
AATCCGGTCTTTAGAAGGCTCCACAACCTCAAATAGCTTAGAGTCTACCAGTGTCGGTTTCATAATGATATGTCTAAGAATATTTTAGGCTATAATTTTATTAAGTTATTTAGATTTCACCATAAACTTTACATTTAAAACAAGCAGTAAAGGAGCAGAACGCATGTGAAAGAGAAAGGAAGTTATAAAAAATAAGTTTATAACATAAACAAGATAGGAAGTAAGCACATACCTCCAGCTATAGCTGCACAAGGTTAGGTATAAAATGAAGAATAAATACTAAAAAGTGAAATGAAACTCATCCTAAACATGCTTATGATCAATATATGTTTATGCTAACCAACATAAAATAAATGAGCATGTGATCAATTAAATAACTGAAAGCAAAACTAATATTCCATATATTTAAATCAAGCGAGCAAGACTAGCATCCTATAAGTAAATGAAGCTAGTAAATGTAGTAAAACTCTAAATAAGAAAGTGCTGAAATATAGAAAAGTAAACTGAAAATTGTAAATCCAAAATTGAAAAGTGTCATCGCTACTCAAGCCATTCAAACTAAAAACAATACATCAATCTCACTTAGCCTGATGGGCTAAGTCAAAAGCTCTGAACTTAATATGCACAAAATTACTTAGTTTGATGAGCTAAGGCAGAAATATTGAACTGAATATCACTGAAATCACTTAGCCTAATGAGCTAAGGCAAAAAGTATTGAACTGAATATCACTGAGTAAAAGTGCACCCCTAACTAGTACTACCATATCAGATCCTGACTAATAAAGTTATATGGGTGCAAAATATATTTCTCGCAATCCTAGGAAACTAACGCTCAACTAGGCATGCATAGACTTACCAGACACTAGCCTCTGTTGTGCTATGTCTATTCAGTTCATTGGGTCCGGCATAGCATAGTGAAGGCTAGAGTCAGAGCAAGTTTTCAATTTACTTTTTTGTATTTCAGCACTTTCTTATTTACAGTTTTACTGCATTTACTAGCTTCATTTACTTATATGATGCTAGTCTTGCTCGCTTGATTATAAATATATAGGATGTTAGTTTTGCTTTCAATTATTTAGTTGATTCACATGCTCATTTACTTTATGTTGATTAGCATAAACATATATTGATCATAAGCATGTTTAGGATGAGTTTCATTTCACTTTTTAGTATTTATTCTTCATTTTATACCTAACCTTGTGCAGCTATAATTGGAGGTATGTGCTTACTTTCTATCTTGATTATGTTATAAACTTATTGTTTATAACTAGTCTTTCTCTTTCATATGCATTTTGTTTTTTTACTACTTCTTTTAAATGTAAAGTTTATGGTAATATCTAAATAACTTAATAAAATTGTAGCCTAAAATATACTTTGACATTTTGTCTAATTAGATTTTTCTTCTAGTTGGCTGGGGCCCTATCATTATGAAACTGATAATGGTAGACTCTGAGCTATTTGAGGTTGTGGAGCTTTCTGAAGATCGAATTCAGGAGGAGGATCGAGCTATTGAAAACTCTTAGCTTTTCTTTTCTGCATTGTGAGGATGAGTGGCTTATTATTCCATTTCTGCTTAATCTATTAAATCATGTTAGTAATAATATAGGTTAAATTTTACTTCTTACTGCTTTACTTAATCTAAGTTGAATATTTAGTTTCTTACTACTGTATTGTGATGAATAGATATTAATATTTTGCTTTCCGCACTCTGCTTTCATATACTTTTCATTTAGTGATATAATTCTTAAATGGAAAACTTCTTAATTATAATGGGTTCAGATGTGTGCCTAATCTATTTATAAGTAAGGATCTTATCCTTTGGTGACTCCTCCACCGTAATCATGTTAACTTAAGAGTTAACAGGACCACAGTGGGGATAGGCCGCCACAAATACAGTATTCAGCCCTTTTGAAATTAATTTTGTTCAAACCTCCAACTCCCTCTCTTTAATGGTTTGTTCTTGATTATTCTATTATTCTTCTTAAGAATGAAAATATTAATTTGATTAGGAGTTAAGGCAGTTATGGGAAGGTAAAATATTTGAATTTGTGGCCTTCTCTATGGTGAATTAATTGCTCTCATGGCTGGAATTCCAGCTGCGCTGTGGCGCGCTACAGCGCGCTTGGGTACATTGCGGCATTTTTGCTTAATAATGGATGTTAATTGTCTTCCAACTGCAAAAGCATGCGGTAGCACCGAGCTCTCGAGTTTGGAATCCCACTGCGGTGCGTGGTAGCACCCAGCTCTCGAGTTTGGACCCGCTGCAGGTGCGCGGTAGCGCCGAGCTCTCAGGTTTAAACCCGCTGTGGTGCGCGGTAGCGATTTTCCTTAAATGTTTGCTGAGTCTGGGTCTGATGAGTTCCACTGCGGCACACGGTAACTCCGAGCTCTCGAGTTTGGACCCGCTGCGGCGCGGGGTAGCATCGAGCTCTTGGGTTTGTACCCGCTTGAGCCCGCTATAGTGCGCTTGCGCGCGTTGTAGCAGTTTCTTCCAGAATTTTTTGTTTTTCCCAGATTTTAACTCAACTTGTGTTTTTGCCTAAAAGTTTTGAAAACCCATCAAAGTATACCATTCTAGCATATAATTGTTTATATTTCTTCTTTTATTTTATTATAATCCTTGGACTTATCACATATGCTTCTAGGCAATTGAAACCCAATAAAGTGAATTGTGGTCACCTACCGCTGGGTTAGCATAGCTAATCAAACATTAGGTGCTCACTTTCTTGGATCATATCAGAATTTAGTATAATAGTGTATTTAGAAGAATATAAAATACATACTTCTATATTTATTGTAACATTCATAAATACTAGAATAATATTGAAAATATATTCATAATAGAGATAATAGTTATTTTATAAAATCTATTACACACTATGTAAGAATTTAAAATATAATAAAAATAAGTATTTAAGTTTGCATTAAGTTGCTCCATCTTGCATCAACTACTCCTCAAAGACTTGATCTAGAAATTTCTCCTGATTTGCCATATATATATATATATATATTTATATATATATAATTAGACACAGAGATCTAAGTAAGATTTGTAGATTATCAAACTTTGCACATAATATTAAGCGATGTGATTCTATAAGAGAACCATATACAAATAAAATAATATGCAATATTTAAGTAGGATATGTTTTCAAAATTATTATGATTATAAATGTAATATATATATATATAAAGAAAGAAAATGACTAAAATAAAAGTTATAGAAATTAAGAAATATGTATATATATATATTTATAAAGATAATTACTGAAATAAAAGTTATAGATTTTTAGAATATATATATATATATATATATATATATAAAGAAAAATAATCAAAATAAAAGTTACAAAAATTAAAAAATATATATATATATATATATATATAATAATAATGTCATAAAAGAAGATGAATAAATGAAAATAATAGAAAATTTTATATTTTTCTTAATTCTTACTCTATATTAGTGTTTATGAGGCTTTACTAGAGGTCAGTGAGAGAAACTGGTGGTGGCCAAGGAAGAAGAAGTGGAGGTTGAGAGGAGAAGCAGAGGTGGGAGGGGAGTGGGGGATGATGTGAGAATAAGGGGGAGGTGGAGGGGTATTTATAGATTTTTTATTTATTTATCATGTTTCTCTTTCCTCCATTATTCTAACATGAGAAATTTAGCTTCTCTTCATTATAAAACTTTAAGTGTATAAAATTGGCTTTCTCTTCCTTCTGCTCTCTCATATTTCTCTTTCATCTTTCTCTCTCCTCCAATATTTTTAAAAAAATAACTAAATTTGGCATGGAGGTATATCTTGATGAGATGAATACACTTATGCTAAATTTCTCGATTTGGAGCAATATTATATTTTATATAAATATTTGAAGATAAAATTTCAAAAATTAATTATGATAAATTCAGAGCTCCAAATTTGACGAAACTTTTTGTGTAGCATTTTGATAATATTATTAATCCAACGATTACTAAAATCACTAAATTTGAACTTGTATTTAATTATGCCAATTTTTTGAATTTAAATAATTTAAAAATTAATTTAGGAGTATATGTTATTCAGATTGCTCTCAAACTTAGGTATTACGATCACAAAAATATACTCTATCCAACAGTATTTTTAGTTTACTTATAATTTTGAAGTCACTTGGATCATAATTTTTTAGTCGGGTTTAATCCTAATTATCCTAGTAACACTTGAGTCGTTATAGACTCCCCTACTAAAAAATTATATTATCTTCTATATCACATTACATATTAAATTTAAAAAAAATAATAAAGAGAATGATTTTACTTGGGCACTTAAATAGTTTAGGATACTTTTTCTACATAGTATCTTCTATTTCCCAAGTTGCTTCTTTAGCACTATTATTTTGCCACTCAATTTTTATCATGGGTATGTTGTGTAATGGAGATTTTAGTGTTCAACTATAGCTCGAGCGCTACAGTGCACCGCAGCAAAAACAAGTCCGAAGCTGAGGCGCCATGGCGCGCCTCAGCGGTCACCAATCGAGAAGCGAGCGTTGCAGCGCACCATAGCGGAATCATACGCGGGTGCTATAGCGTCCCGCAGCACGCTATAGCGTGCCGCCGCACGCTAAAGCACCCTCCAGCGGATGCAAATTTGAAAGTCAACCGCTATTACGTGCTATAGCGACCAACGGAGTTCTGCTTCGTTCCAGGTCTTGATCTGAAAAAATCTGAGGGGTATTTTGGACTTTTTTGGTCTGAAATGGAGCTAGCTACTTAAGACAAAGTAGTGAAGGAAAACCTAAAGCTTTTGCAATCAATTTGGAGGAGTTGGAGGCTATGGAAAGGAGAACCCTAGAAGAAACCCTAGGGAGCTGCTGAGCAAGAGAAGGCTGCTTCTTCCTTTCTCTATTCTAAAAGTAGAGCTACAACTGTGTATACTGAGGTGATATAGCTCTTGTAACTTTGTAAACCTTGAAGTTTCATAGTGGATTTTCTTGTTGGTGTGACTCTGTGGTTTTTCCCAATCTTTGGGTTTTCCACATATATATTTGTGTTTGGATGATTTGTATGTGCTGCAATTTCTTGCTATGATTTTATGATTTACAAGCTAGCTCGATAATTGCCAACGCACCCCGATCCTCAAAGTCTTTGGACTTTACTTTATTGTTTGCATTACAAGTGTCATTCTGCATCAGTATCTTGTGTATGCTAGTGTTCAACAACAACTGGTATCAGAGCATTAGGTTCTTTGCTTTGTTTAAGGAGGGTTTGCTTGTTTGAGTGGGAGCTATGGCCAAATAAATGAGACACAAGATTGAGAAGTTCCGCAGGATGAATTTTGCATTCTGAAATATGCAAATGAAGGATTTGCTCTGCTAGAAGAAGTTATATCTTTTATTGAAAGGAGCCGACAAGAAATCTAGAACTATGACTAATGAAGAATGGGAGGTTCTTAATAGAATTACTTTGGGTTTGATTTGTTTATCACTATCTTCTGCTGTTGCTTTCAATATTGTCAATGAGAAAACTACTGTAGATCTCATGAATGCTTTAATGAGGATGTATGAGAAGCTCTCAGCTTCCAATAAGGTTTTCCTAATGAAGAGACTGCTTAACAAGAAGATGATGGATGGGTATTCAGTGACTGAACACCTCAATGAGTTGAACATTATGACGAGTCAGCTGAGCTCAATTGGCATCAGTTTTGATGATGAGGTCCGAGCCCTATTGTTCCTCTTCTTATTACTGGACAGTTGGGATGGGCTGGTTACAGCCATCAGCAATTCATCTAGAAATGTGTCGTTGAAGTTTGATGACATCATTGGGCTAGTGTTAAATGAGGAGGTGTGGAAGAGATCTTATGGAGAAGCATCTACCTCAGCACCGAATGCTGAGAGCAAAGGGAGACATGCTCAGAGGAGACATGCTAGAAACCGATCGATGTCTCGGTGAGGTAAATCAAGACCCAGAAAAGCAAAGCTGGACTGCTGGAGTTGTGGGAAGGCATGTCACTTCAAGAAGGACTGCCCTACTTTAAAGAAGCCAAGTGGTGGTGGTAAGATAATGAACCACACTATAAGTATTTCACCTGAGGAGGATCAAGATGCTTTAATCTTCTCACTTGTTAACATGGAATCCTGGGTTGTGGACTCGGGCCCCTCTTTTCATGCGACTCTGTCGAGGAGTGCCTTCAAGAACTACACCAAGGGTGACTTGGGGAAAGTATATCTTGGAGATGATAGAGTGTGTCATATCATCGGCAAAAGTGATGTGGATGTGAAGCTACTAAGCGGCGCTGTATGGAAGCTTAAGGATGTTAGATATTTGCCATGTCTAAGAAAAAACTTGATCTTAGTGAGCCAGTTAGCCAGAGAAGGCTAGAACACTTATTTCACGGGAGACTCATGGAAGGTCACTAATAGTGCACTCATTATTGCATGGGGTAGTATGGAAGGTACACTTTACTTGATCAATAAAGTATTTGGTACTATTGCAGCTGCAGAGGAGATATATGCAGAACTATGGCACCGGAGGCTTGGCCATATGAGTGAGAGGGGGCTGAAATCCCTTCAGTCCAAAGGGAAGCTCCAAGGGCTAAAGTTAGTTGACTTGGATTTCAATAAAGATTGTGTGCTAGGCAAGTTGAAGAAAATTTCTTTCTCCAAAATTGGAAGGGAGCTCAAAGGCAAGAAATTGGAGTTGGTGCATACAGATGTGTGGGGACTAGCTCCTACATCTTCCATAGGTGGAGCAACATACTTCGTCTCCTTCATTGATGATCATACAAGAAAGGTATGGGCTTACTTTCTCAAACATAAATCTGATGTATTTGATGTGTTTGGAAAGTGGTTAGCTTTGGTGGAGAATAAGACCTGATTAAAGCTGAAATGCTTAAGGTCTGACAATGGTGGCGAGTAATGTGATAAGGAGTTCAAGGAGTTCTGTGCCTTGTGAGGAATCAGGAGGGAGTTTACAGTCCCTAGAATACCGCAGCAAAATGGGGTTGCGGAACGGATGAACCGTATAACTATAGAGAGAGCCAGGAGCATGAGATTGCATGCAAGTCTCCCAAGGTAGTTCTGGGCTAAAGCCGTCAACAATATTGTATACTTAATCAATAAGGGACCTTCCGTACCCTTGAATGAAGGGATCCCTGAAGAAGCTTGGAGCGGAAAGGAGGTGAAGTTGAACCACCTCGAGGTATTTGGCAGCTCATCCTATGTGTACATTGATGCAGGATCCAAGAGCAAACATGATGCAAAGGCGATCAAGTACACATTTGTTTGATATTGTGCTGGTGAGTTTGGATATAAATTCTAGGAGAACTAGAACCAGAAAGTCAACAGAAGCAGGGATGTCACTTTCAATGAAAGTGAGGTGTACAAGGATTGTATGGGAGTTAAGACTGACTCCAAGAATGCTTCAGATGGAGAACCCTGGCACATAGAGATTAATGACAGCGCTGAGCCAGATATTGGAAAAGCTCGAGAGGGTGTCAACGTTGAACCACAAACACTTATGTTAAGAAGACCCACAAGAGTGTCTAGACCACCACAGAGGTATTCTCCTTCTTTGTTCTATTTGTTACTAACTGATAGTGGTGAACTAGAAAGCTTAGAAGAGGCACTTCAAGTTAAAGATTCAAGCAAGTGGGAGGCTACCATGAATGATGAAATGGCATCGCTCATGTTACGTAGGACATGGGAGTTGGCACCCTTACCAGCTGGGAAGAAAGCTCTTCAAAACAAGAGGATTTATCGAATGAAGGAAAAGATGAAAGGAAGAAAGCGCTACAAGGCGAGTCTTATAGTCAAAGGTTTCCAGCAAAGGAATGGGGTCAACTACAGTGAGATTTTCTCCCTAGTTGTGAGGATGATAACCATAAGGGTTGTACTGAATTTAGTTGCAGTTGAAGATTTGCATTTGGAGCAAATGGATATTAAAACTGTATTCCTTCACGGAGAACTGGAAGAAGAGCTTTACATACAACAACCTAAAGGGTACAAGGCTCAAGAAAAAGAAAAGTATGAGCTAGTGTGCAAGCTCAAGAAAAGCCTCTAAGGCTTGAAGAAGATACCAAGGCAGTGGTACAGAAGGTTTGACAGGTTCATATCAGAATCAGGGTACAAAAGATGCCAGGCGGATCACTGTTATTATATAAAGCAGTGTTAGTCCTCTTATATCATTCTATTGTTGTATGTAGATGATATGTTGATGGCAAGATCACACATGGAGGAGATAAAGATCCTAAAAGAGCAGATGTCAAGAGAGTTTGACATGAAGGACTTGGGATCAGCCAAGCAGATTCTTAGAATGTGAATCCATAGGGATAGAAGTGCAGGAATTCTGAAGTTGTCATAGAAGGATTATGTTGAAAAGGTGCTGAAATGATTTAACATGAATGAAGCCAAGCTAGTGGGCACTCCTCTAGCAAGTCACTTCAGCTTATCAAAGGAATAGATGCCAAAATCTGAAAAGGAGAAGGAATATATGATGAAGGTTCCTTATGATTCAGCAATTGGGAGCTTGATGTATGCGATTATCTGCATGAGATCGGACATTTCCCATGTAGTGGGAGTTGTACAACGGACAAAGCTCTATGCTTTGGAAGATCTGATATCATTTTGCAGGGATATGTAGACTCAGATCTTGCAGGAGATGTTGAGAGTAGGAGAAGTACTACAGTCTCTATCTATACATTGGTTAGTGCAGTGGTGAACTGGATCTTAGGCTGTAGAATATTGTATCGCTATCTATAATGGAAGCAGAGTACATTTCCATTACAGAGGCAAGCAAGGAGATGATTTGGTTGAAGGGATTCATGGTTGAATTAGGCAAGGATCAAAGGGATGTGAAGCTCTACACTGACAGTATGAGCGCCATTCACTTAGCTAAGAATGTCACTTTTCATGCTAGGACAAAGTACATTCCGCTTCGTTACCATTTCATCCGGACACTGTTAGAAGAAGGGTATCTTGGATTGAAGAAGATTCATACTTATAAGAATCCAGCCGACATGCTTACCAAAGCAGTAACAGTGGAGAAACTGAAGCTATGTGCAGCTTCAGTTGGCCTCGCTACTTGAAGGGAGAGCGGTCGTGAGCCACACCACAATCCTTGACAGACACAAGAGAATACAATGAATGTTCAATGGAGAAAATTGAGGAAGGTTGCTTGGAAATCTCCAAGTGGGAGATTATTATGTAATGGAGACTTTAGTGTCCAGCTATAGCTCGGGCGCTGCAGCACGCCACAGCAGAACCAAGCCCGAAGCTGAGGCTCCACGGTGCGCCTTAATGGTCAGCAATCGAGAAGCGGGCGCTACAGCGCGCCACAGCAGAATCTAACACGGGCGCTACAGCGAGTTGCAATACACTATAGCGTGCTCCAGCGGATGCAGATTTGAAAGTTGACTGCTACAGTGCGCTATAGCGGTCGATAGAGTTCTGCTTTGTTCCAGGTCTCGATCTGAAGAAATCTGAGGGGTATTTTGGACTTTTTGGGTCCAAAATGGAGCTAGCTACTTAAGACAAAGTAGTGTAGGAAAACCTAAGGCTTTTACAATCAGTTTGGAGGCTATGGAAAGGAGATCCTTGAAGAAACCCTAGGGAGCTGCTAATCAAGAGAAGGCTTGTTGTTTGGGGGGAAACTCCTGGAGGTAGATGCTTCTTCCTTTCTCCATTCTAAAAATAGAACTACAATTTTGTATGCTGAGGTGATATAGCTCTTGTAACTCTGTAAATCTTGAAGTTTTTATAGTGGTTTTTCCCAATCTTTGGGTTTTCCACGTATATGTTTGTGTTTGGATGATTTGTATTTAATATAATTTCTTGCTATGATTTTGTGATTTCTAGGTTAGCTCGGCAACCATCAACACACCTCGATCCTCAAAGTCTTTGGACTTTAGTTTGTTGTTTGCATTACAAGTGCCATTCCGCATCGGTATCTTGTGTATCGCTGGTGTTCAACAATAGGGTATGCTTCAATTTCTTAGTTGACAATTTTCCCGACCTATACTTCTAATAAGTTCTTCTATGAATGATAAGTCTGACTAAATTTCAACGGAAGGTATGGACAGTTTCTGGGATGGTTTTTGTAAACATCTACGAAGTGAAGATATATGGAATACGTTGTGTACTGCCACCAAATCTTCTGGAAATTTTAACTTGTATGTAGAATTTCTAACTTGCTCTAATACTTCAAAGGGTCCGACGTATCTCAGGCTTAACTTACCACTCACCACAAAATGATATATGCCATTCATTAGGCTCACTTTTAGATATGCCAAATTTTTGATTTGAAATTCTAGCATTTGATATTTTGCATCATAATATTTCTTTTGCTGATCTTGAGCTGTAACAATCCTACTCTTTTTCAGATGAATTTTTTTATTAGTCTCTTCAACTAGATCTGATCCATATAACTGAATATCTCTTACTTCAGTTCAGGCCAATGGCATGCTACACTTACTGCCATATAGAGCTTCACATGGGGACATTCCAATACAAGATTGATAGTAATTCTTGTATGCAAACTCCACTAATGGAAGCTGATCTTCCCAACTACTACCAATATCTAATATAGTTAAATGAAGAAGATCATCAAGTACTTGATCTACTCTCTTAGTTTGACCATCTATTTGAGAGTGAAAATCTATACTCATAGCCAATACTATCCCTAAATCTTGATGTACTGCCTTGTAACAACCCAAGTTATTACCTTAGTCAATTAGGCCTAATCTTAGTCTTAATTTTGATCTTAAGTGTTAATCAAGTCATTAGGAGTCAAATTCTAAGACTTAGTCCAAATCAGGAGTCAAATGGATTGAATCATATTTCTGAAAAATCCAGAAACCCTAAAACTTGACCTAATTAAATAGACCTCAAATTGAAAAACGGAATTCGCCATTGCGCTCATTGCCCCCAAATTAGTTAGGGGTGATGTTTTCATGTCAATCGAAAGTCGTCAAAATTTCGACGAATATTTTAATAATATTTAAATGCCCCGAAAATTGAAAAATTAAATACTTGTCGGATCGAAAATCCGACCTCGCCGTTGTGTTCCTCACCCCTCAATTAGCTATGAATGGACTTTTGAAAATTTTGAATTTTTTTCCTCACCCTAAAATTTAAACAAAAAAAAAATATTTTTTAAATACTTAACGGCGTCGTCAATCCAAACAGCGTTATCGTTAGGATTCTTAGGGGCGCCGTCTGATCAGACGACGTCTTCATCTAACCTCCGCCGCGGATCTGGCCAGTTCGGGGCTCGGCACGCCTCGCCAGGTCCGCCCGAGGGTCCATAAGGACCCTCCCCGTCGTCCTGAGCCCTCCATTTGCAAGGATTTCGCTCGGGAGCCTCTTGAACCCAACCGTCCGAACTCTAACCATCGATCGACCGCTTCATGTACCCTCAATCTCCCCCGATCCTCTGTTTATTGCTATGATCTAAGTATCTATGCATAGAGCACACCCTGCTCGATCAATCCAACGATCCAATCAGGCTAGTTCCCACCTGATCGGACGGATCGATCGCTTCTTCCTCAGAGGGTTCAGTTTTCGATGAACCCTAGAAGACGATCCGACTCGGGTCTCGGGGTCGCGCTGGGTCGACCCAGGCCCAACCCGTGTTCTGCGTGGCCATCTGAGTCAGCGGGACTTGTCAGCTGTGTGGGACCCGCAGCTCCGCGTGGCCCCCACGGGCACAACACGCGGCATGCGTGGCCGCAGCGCCGCGTGGGCCCCCTCGGGCGCGACACCGGGCGCATGGGCCCTACGCACGGTGCTACGCTTAATATGGCGCTGCCACATGTCCTGGTGGGACCAAGCGGTCCCGTCACGCGTCAGCTGTGGGGCCCGCCATGGCTCCCGTGGCCAATCATAGTGCGCTACGTGGCAGCCGTGGGTCCCACAGGTCAAAATCTGACAGACCCGTAATGATTGTTAATTATTAATTCTATTGTTAATGAATGTTAAACTATGATTAATTAAGGACTAATTATGTTTAGCAGTGGATTAATATATTTAATTACTGATGTTAATTTAATATTAATATTAACTGCTAATTAATTAATTATTAACTATTAATTAAACATTATTAATTTAAAGAGTATATTAATACTTAAATTAATATTATATTAAACATTAATTAGTAACTAATTAATAATAATTAATTCTAATTAAGATTATTAAATAAAACAGTAATGGTTAATTAATTAGTATTAATTATAATTAATTAAACCAATTAAAATAGTAAAATGATTAAAATGACAATTAATTAATATAATAATTAATTTAAATAGTAATAAATAATATCTAATTAATTAAACAGTGAATTAATATTACTAATAGCTAAATAAGATTAGTTAACACTAATCTTGAGATTATTTAAATTAATATTTAAATAGTATTAAATAGATAATTAATAGATTAATTGAACCATTAATTAATCATAAATAGTAGATTAATTAATTTAATTAATGCTAATCTTAATTAAACAATAAAGTAATATTAAAATATATAAACTAAAAATTTATTTGATTAATTAATTAATTAAATAGATAATTAATTAATAATTATTAGTAATTAAATACAGATTTTGATAATTAATTAATTAATTAATAAATACAGAAAATTTATTTCTAACTTTAGGAATGAACAGTAAATTAATTCAAATTAAATAAATAAATAGTGATTTATTTATTTAATTTAATTACTTAAATTAAAATGTTTAAAGTCTTATAACTTTAAAAATATTTACCCAAACATAACAAATATAGTACTCATTTTACTCAGAAATATTAAATGACGCAATATAAAAATTCGATTCGGGGAACGTATAATGTAGTAACATTTAAGGACATAAACAAAATCTTGTAACTTTCAACCTAGTCATCTAAACATAGTCAATATAGGTCTTAAAATATTCAGGAGAACATTCTCATCACTGTGGTAGTATTAATTTTTCCATTTAGGAATTAGGATAAAAAATTAACTCTTTGTCCCTATAGTTGACTTTAGGAAAAATGACCAAAATGCTCTTATAACTTAGAACCTTCATAACTTAGCTATTTGAACTCAGAATTTAGTGTTCTTGGACTCTATGGAATCCTTGAATAATCACCAATAATAAACTGCATAAAATTTAGGTTTCATTAGGGTGAAATTACTAAAATGCCCCTTAGGATAGAAAATTTAGTTAGAAATATAGGACCCGTTCCTTATCCAAATTGAGTGTACTTACTGTCTAGATAGTAAGGAGTCATTCGGTACTAAGAAACTTCAATTTCGATCTGTAATTTAAAAGTTGACCCTTAAGTAGGGGCAAAATGGTTATTTTGCTCAAAATTTAGGTTAAACCCTATAAAATCATATATTATCAATTTAATGATTAAAATTAGTGTTAAACTTAGTTTAGAATCATTTAAGTGAATGAAAAAAAAATTCAACCAAAGTTAGGTCAGATCTTAGAATTTCTCTAAGTCTCATCTTTAATACTACACTGTAAGGACTCTTCCTAAGTTTAGAACTAGATCATAAGTTAGAGTTTATTCATTGGGTAAATGGGTTATCCAATGAGTGAAACCTTAGTTTTATTAGTTTCTAAACTTTTACAACTTATTCTGATTATTTTCTTTCAATTTTAGATCTAAGTTAGGAGAATCATCCTATTAAGCCCGATTTAACTTAATAGGTTTCACTCCAATCATTAGTTCACTTTAGAATTGAAAACCCTAGATCATTAGTACTTACCTATTGGATTATGTGATTAACTCTTATTCGTAATGTTGAATCCATAGCTTAGTAAATCTTGATCAGGTCATAGATAGAACGTTTGAATTCATCAAATTAAGATATTAGAATTCATTGATTCAACCTGTAGTCGTCTTTGATTGAATTAGATTAGAACCTGATCAGTTCTAATCCTTTTTAATCTATAAGATTGTGTTTCTAAGTTACACTCGATAGTAGGAAATGGAGATCCTGAACTTATGTAACTTTGAATAGTTAGAATGATTAAATTAGAAAATAAATGATATCACCATGTTTAGTAGAGTCCATTGCTCACTACTTGATTTTTGTGCTACACATTCATTGTATTCGATGCTTGCATCCCTTTGACATATCACATAAGAAAAATATTATTGCCTGAAAATGAAAACTTAGAATATTAGGAAAACATTTGCATTTGGGTTCAGATCATGGTGGATTATGGTGCACATTTACTCCAATGGATAGGGGTAAGGAGAGATCAGGATGCTTAACATGACTCATTGAGGAGAGTGTGTTAAGCTTGGGACCCGTTTAGTCTTACAGACATGCTTGATTCTTCAGTTATTTCTGAAATAATCCACAGAAATAAAAGTAAAATAACTAAATAATGTTTGTATAGTATTATCTGCCTCTTCAATTATATATTACTATATTACTGTAATATGTTTGCCCTAGCCCATAAAGACTATGGAGATATATATATATATATGTATATATATATATATATATATATATATATATATATTTGGGCTAGATTGGCCAATTCTTTCTGATATGGCAGTTATACGTTCCTTTTTATTTTTAGCTTACCGTTTATTATGTTGATGATGTATTTTATTTTAGTTAGTTATATGTTCCCTATTTTACCTGCATACTTGAGTAGATGTATATATATAGGATGCTAGATTTTACTGCTTATTATATGTACCATTTTCAAATTAATGTTTTAAATCAGCATATGTCATATGATCATCAGTATGTTTAGATTAAACTTTTCTTTTCAATATTTTAACCTACTGCATTACATATGTATGCCATACCTTATTTAGTTTACTTGAGGTGTACTTTTGCCTCACCTGTTGTTTAGTTATAAATGATATATTTATAACTTATCCTATTTCCATTGTATGCTTGCTCCCATGCTAGATAGATGTTTTATTTAGTATAGAGTAAAATAGTGATAATAATAAATGCTTAATAAATTGCTTGGCTAAAATATACTTAGACATCTTGTCTAACAATATTTTTCTTTATTAGCTGGGGCCCTGGCATTGTGAAATTGACAATGTCAGGTATTGAGCAGTTTGAGGATCTTATGCTTGAGGAGGAGCCCTACATAAAGGAGGCACAACAGCTTGGAGCAGAGGATATTTAGCTGCCTTTTATATTTATTGTGAGGATGAGAGTATTTTTTTATTTCATTTCATTAACTTTAATTAAAATGATGTAATAATATAGGTTCTGTGATTGTGTTTACTTTCTGCACATTATTATTTTTTGAGCTATCTCATTTTATTTCATGTCTGATGTATGGTGAATGGATGTAAGTCTTACTTCTTATTGCTTCCGCACTATGTATATATATATAGATTAGTGACTGATTCTATTATTTATTCTGTGCACATCCTTCCCTTAGCAGTGGATTGTAGATCTTACCTAATCTAATATCAAGTGAGGGATTTGCCAGAGTGACACTCCGCTCCTTAGCCTAATGATTGTGGACTTAAGAATCGGGGCGCCACATGCCTTCCAAAATTAGGAGGTAAATCTATCATCATGATCCAAGATAATAGTTGTAGGAATTTTGTGAAGCTTGATTATTTATTTAATATATAACTTGGCCAGCTTTTCTAACAAATTTGATTGCTTAATCAGAAATAAGTGTGCTAATTTTGTTAAATGATCTACAATTGCCCAAATCACATCTGCTCCAGTACATCTTCTAGGCAACCCCATCACAAAGTTCATAGAAATATCTGACCATTTTTACTCTGTGATATATAACTGATGTAATAGTCCATTTGGCCTTTGATGTTCTGCCTTTATTAAATTATAGACATGACATTTAGCGATGTATTTAGCTATGTCTTTCTTTAGTCCAGGCCACAAAAAGACCTTTTCCAAATCCCTATACATTTTATTATATCTAAGATAAATTGTGTACCCTGAGTTAAGAGCTTCATTTAGAATTTGATTCCAAATGCATGAATTATTTGGAATCCAAATGCATGAATTTAGTTATGACAATATCTCCTACACGTATAATGTATCATGCTTCTGTGATAACAATTACTTGAGGAAGTTATCGGTTGCGCATCCTAGTAGGTGTTTTCTAAGCTATTTGATAAACCCTAGCTTGAGGTGGTCTCAACCTCTTGTACACAATTTGTTGTACATGTGTAGATGGGGGTCTTTTTCCTTGCTCTTCTAATTCCTCTTGTTTTCCATGTTCTAATAATTTTGCACTTTCAAGCATGTTTTAGAATTTGGAGATTTGAAGAGCCATAAATCTTGATAAAAGGTTTTAATCCTTTTAAAAATTGACTGCATTGAGCATGATGGTTGCCCTAACATAACGAGATAGCCTTTAAAATTCAATTTCATATTCAATGACACAATGGTTGCCCTAACACAACTTCATGAACAAATCTTCCATGATGGCTTGTGCAGAAGGAGGGATATATTTGGCTCTGAAGGTGTTGTACCCCGTCTCGTCGCCACGCGCAACAAGAAGAGTTGGTGGCAAAACGGTGCATAACTTGGGATGACTGAACTTCCCCAGAATGGACATACTGTTGCTGAATGCTGATCCTTAAATCAAGTGGCATTCTTATTTTAAGTATTAGCTAAGAGACTTATACGCATTAGATTTAGTAAAGATGATAAGAATATGTATCTAATGTATATGAGTACTTCCTATGAAGTTCGTATCAATCACATCACAATACTAAATATAAGTAGAAGAAATATTCAAAGTGCGGAAGCCATAAGCAGTCATCTTATACATTTTTCATAGAACTGAAAAAGGACATTTATCTCAAAAAAAAAAAGAGAAAATACATCTAGATAAAATATTTTAGACCAAAGTTTAATTAAATAAGCAGTAAATAAAAATCTCTCATCTCACAGCTAATAATAAATTAAGCAAATAAGTAGAAACTACATCGACTACTGCTCCTCTATGTCCTCTTAAATCTCTTGGATAGCCTCCAATGCTGGTTCCTCAAACTGTTCCTGATCTGACAAATTGTCGGATCCAAAATGCTGATTTCTCGGATGAAAGAAAGAAAATTGCCTTGTGTTAGACAATAAGTCTAACACATTAAAGATACAACATAATTTATTATAATTTTAAATAGATTAACATTAAATAATATAGACAACTACTACAGAAAAGTACTGAAAAACTGAGAGCTGAAAACTATACAAAACAAAAGGTAAAGTAAAAATAGTAATAAAATAATAAAGTATTGAAATAAATAATCTATAAAAGACTAAAATTGAGTAATATATTGAAAGAAAATTGTGATGTATATCACTGTATATGCATCTAATTTTGAGACAAATTTATTATGCCATTGGTGCAACATGCACCCCAAATGAATACTAATATCCATGATGCAGGCTGTATCCCATATGTCTCATTCAACTTTGATGCATATTGTATCTCATAGTTCATAAATGCTTATTAATTCTTTTGCTTATGAATTTCATGCCAAATGCTTTCAAATCAATTGATTCTTAAGTCATCAAAAATCAAGAAATAAACTAAAGTAAAACATTCAATTTTGGTTGTTAAATAGCACATCCTAATTATCTTAACAAGCACATTTTATTAAGGCTACCACAATCAAAAACTTAATCATGTGTCATTATGAACCAGATTTATTCATTTAAACTAAAATCTTATTTCTAAATTATCACATGATAAAAGTACATATACATAAGTAGTATGATCTTAAGAAAGGTAAATTGAGACACTTAGTTTATTTAACTGCACTTATCAATGTGCATAAAGATAAGGGGATGAAACCATTTTACAATTTATTCTCTTAAACTAAGTTGTTAAATACCTCACTTAATACATGACTTAGTGTATGTGCTAAGAAAGGCAACTTGAAACACTTTTTTTGTTTAACTGCACTTATCAATACGCATAAAAATAACGGGACAAAACCCTTTTCCAGTTTATCTCTTAAACTAAGATGTTCCTTACCTCAATAACACATACCCAGGAATTGGGATATTTAGCCTGAATTGAACTACACTTTTTGATGCGCACAAAGATAAGGGGATGAAACCCTTTTACAATCTTATTCGGAACAAAATAATCAATTTTATACTTTATTGAATTAAATTAGTTATATGGATATGTACTACAAACATCACTATGATAATACTAATATTATCATGTCTAAGTTGTCTATTTAGTAACCAAGAAAATTTAGACTAAAGAATCCATCTCCATTGTAGTAGGTTCTACATAAGTGGCTCTAAGGAAAATAATATATAAGTCCTTCAATTTAGGATATCTACAACAAAAGATAAATTTAATCTAAATCTCTTTAGGTTGTCCTACCATAAGGCATAGGGTTAATCATTTAAGGTTGCTATGACTGTAAATACATGTCTGCGCTTGCACGCAAGTGTACGTGGTCTGAAGTAATAAGTGCAAAGTGTGAGTTTCCGGGATTTATCGAACCACAGAGAATTGGATGTTTTGTTACTAAGGTATATCTATTCTCATTAATGTTTAAGCTATGAGTATTTGGTTTTAGTTAGTTCTAGATCAAGCACAATAATCACTAAGTAGAAAATAAGTCAGATAAAAGGAAGAGGAGAGTTGGGTTCATCCCACATGTCATGATAGGTCACTTATGCATGATGATTCCTCAAGCGTTTATCTTTTATTTACTTAGATTTAAATCAAATGCACATTGTTCTTCCTTGAGTTTTATCTCAAGGATTCACAAGTTCAAATCTTGTGCACGAAATGAACACACAGTTGGTTCTATTTCGGCACAAAGATTCTTATAAGATTTTAGGTTTGTAGTTTTCATCTTATCTCTTGATTAAAGAGATGAGGATTATTAAATTCTTAAGATCTTATAAGCATTGATTCCACTAAGAGCGTCACTCGCATCGCACATAGTTGAAATGAGGGATTTAATATATTGGGCTCAATGACTATGTCACCCTCGTTCATGAGCACACAACTATTTCTTTCCCTCCCTCAATTATGTTGAGCTAAGGGGCTCAATTAGTGGGTCTTAGCATCACATGCATCAATACTTTAGTTGAGCTTAGATTAAGGTGCACTAAGCTCAAGAACTTTCTCACATAGTTCTAAGCTCTCATGCACTCATAGATCTAGCATCTAACCTAAGGTGAGCTATGGAGCATAAGACACTTTAGTTCTTGAGTTCATTAGTCCATTTTCCTCTAATTCACAATCAAGATTATAATAATATTAAGCATTTCTTGAGCAAGGTATTGAGTTCATAACTTTTATTAATGCTTGAGGAAAACTTCATACAAATGAAAGTAACTATCAAATATATGGGATTACCCAAACCCTCGCCAAGGGAGATTTAGCTCTCCATTATAAAAGAGATAAAAAGAACACATATATGGATAAAGACCCTTTCATGATCAACTAAGAAAAGAAATTACAAAATAAGGGTTTAGAAGATACTAGGAACGTTCCTTGGAAGTTCTCCGGACTCTTCTTCTCCTTGCTTAAAGTTCTTCTCTTAGGTCGCTAGTGCTGCCTATCTTCTCCTTCTTGGAAAAATGAGCTCTTCCACCCTTGGGGAGTTCCTCTCTTCCACTATGTAGCCCCTCTTCCTTACTTAGTTGAATTGAGCAAAAATTGGAACCCTCCTCTAATCAAGAGAAGAGGTATTTATAGATGAAGGATGCCTTTTCTTCTTCAAATCCTAAAACTAGCACATTCCTTTAAAACTCTGAGCAATAATAGCAAAAATCACTTGATGGATGAGGTGACCAATTCTTTCATTTGTTTTAGCCATTACATCACCTCATAAACCTCTTTTCCATTTAAAAAAATGTAGCAGCTGCAGAGAGAATGATGGCTGGAGACAAGATGATGGTTGGGGGTCTTGTCCCAGCCACATTAAATGCTTCTGCCAGAGAAAATTGCGACGGGCCGCTGCAGCATACTATGGCGCACTACAGTGCGCTATGGCAGACACAGTTTCGCAAAAAGAGGTCCACTGCAGCGCGCGTAGCGCTAGTATTTACAAACTGAGCGGCTGCAGCGTGCAGTAATGGCAGCAATTTGCAAGCTGAATCGCTGCAGCGCACGATCGCGCCTACGGTTTGTAAGCTGAATCGCTGCAGTGTGTGATCGCTCCCGCGGTTCGCAAACTGAAGCGCTGCAGCACGCGACAGCGCCTAAATTTGCAAAATGATCTGCTGCAGCGCGTGACAACGGTTTTCTTTGAAAAAATTTGGAAAGTTGCACTCATGACTCAGAATTCCTTGGATAGGCCTTTTTCCTGAAAAGATACACAAAATTTGATTAAGAAAATAGTTTTAAGATCAAAAATGAATGAAATTTTCCTTTGTTTTAGATATAATTTATGGATTCATCACTATGATCTATCTAAGGTACTACCTCAAAATAAGACAACAAGGCATTTTCCTACCTCAAAAGTAACCCTATTAAAAGTATATTATTTACTTAAGCTTAAGATTATTCTTTCACATTAAGAATCTATAGCTTTTAATTATTACATATAAATATATACTTAACATGAGTTGATTCTAAATCAAGTTAAAATCTAATTACATTTAGGTTTATAACTTCAATCACTTGATTAAAATAGAAATGAATCATGCTAATCCACTAAACTCCTAAGCTGAACTTAAATAATCAAGTCATTGGGTGAAATCATATAACTATTAAGAATTGATCATTTGGTAATCAGGCATATTTTATTGATTTAATAAAAGTAAATTTATGCTGGTCTCTTCCTTTAAAAGAAAATCAAAGGAAATTAAGCTTATAATTAATATAAGAAAATCACATTATAATTCACGAGACTTAATTCATACAAGTCTAAGATCACATGATAAATCAGCAAGGTAAACTAGAAAATGAAGTAAATCTTCACAAATTAAGATCTAAAGCAATTAACACTTATTTAGCAATTAAAAATTCAGAATTTAAATCTAACTGAACAAATTAATTTCTAAGCAACCAAATAATTTATCACAATATTTTAAACCTAAGATTCCACATTTCAAGCCACATAAAAAATCAATCAAATTAACACAATTATCCTAGGCTCTATGAAACAATAAACAATGATTCAATACATATAATTGAGAGAAAAGGCCTAAAAGTGTAAGTTTGCCATACAAGCCTATGTTCAGAAGGTCTAAACATCATTATTTTTGTGTATATTTGTGTTATTAGGGTCCTGGAGTCGACATAATACAAAAATGTAAAGTTCGTGCAAAACTGGGCACTGCAGCCCACTTTGGTGGGTAGCGGTGCGCTATAGCGCTCCCTAGCGGAGAGCCAGGCGCTACAGCATGCTATGGTGCTACAGCGCACGGTAGCACCCCCTGGCCAAGAGCAAGGCATTACGATGCTGCAGTGCGCTATAGCACCCCCTGGCCAAGAGCTAAGTGCTATGGCGTGCTATGGCAGCAGTCGTCCTGAGACTCCGACATTACGGTGTTCTGTAGTGCTCACTGGTTGAGAGCTAGGCACTACTGCGCGTTGTAGTGACCAACAAACATTCTACATGGAAGAAAGGTCAGAAGTCTCCCCTAGGGCAACCAAATACTCCTGATTCAAGGCACCTTGAGTGCAGTAATATATACCTATGAAAAGTTATTTCCAAGACATTTCCATAGGTACCAAATCGACATGAAAGGACCACTCTAACACCGCATTTGACGATGCCCTAGCTACCTATGAAAATTTTGCACTGTGTAACATTATTAATCTTCCATTGAAATTGGATTTTGATTGAGTTCTATTGAGCTAGATCATTCATTTGAAGATTCATGAGGATAAGAAATAGGCATATGCAATAAAATGAAGCAACCATTAGATCAAAGCAATAAGGGAAAGGGTGGCAGCTTAGCTTGCAAATGGAGGTCTATCTCTAGTTCTTTCAAAGGCTTGGGGAAGAAGCTCTTCAGCTACCAGCAAATGGAAAGGCAGGAGAGCTGAGGGCGCTAAACAAGGGAGGAGGATGCATGGGCTCAGCAGGGGGAGGGCAGGAGCTCTCCATGCTGTGTGGAGGCCATGCTGCACACACAGCATTTGGTGTGAGGGAGGCGGTCTCGTACACAGGAAAGGAGAAGGGAAGGAGGGTTCCAACGCAGTAAAGAAAAAGAACTATTAAAATAAATATTTATTTATGTTTTTGATTTTTAATTAACACATTTTGATAAATAAAATTTGATCGATAAATGAGCTCCAAAAAATCCCAAAAATTTACCCCTAGTTAATTCGAGGGTAAGGTACTCAACGACAAAGTTGGATTTTAATTTTGAGATCAATTTAATTAATTTAATTTTTGAGGTGTTTAAAATATAATAAAATATTCGGGAAAATTCATCGACTTCCAAAAAATTCCAAAACATCACCCCTAGCTAATTTGGAAGTGATGAGCACAATGGCAAAGTCAAATTTTTGATTTGATGTCAAATTAATTATCTCATTTTCTAGATTATTCTAATTTCCCAGAAATAGGGTTTGGTCCGATTGACTCCTAATTTGGATCAAAACTTCAGGGCCCACTCCTAATAACTTATTAAGACTGCTAGTAAGAATATTATAACTTAGTTTAGTCTCGATTGATTAGGATAACAACCTTGGGATTGTTACGGAAGGCTTTGACTACTTCTTTCCATTGAATATTCTCAGTATATATGCCTATGAGCTATAAGCTTGCAGTAGTTTCCCACCAGCGTTAGCTTCCCCCTCTTAACATAAAGATGATTAATCTAATTATATCCTTGGGTGGGCATTTCATGCTGGTCACTATTTTTCCTATCTTCTTTACCCAAACTTCAGCATCCATTGGGTTAGCACTTCCATTGAATATTGTAGGTTGAAGTCTTAGGAATGCTTGAAGTAGTCCATGTATCTCAATGTTTGGAAAATAGGTAGTATATAATATAAAAGTACGAGTATTTATATAAGGTGTTTATTGTGTTTGAAGCATTAAAAATATTTGATTTTGGGTATCAAAATGCTCTAATAAAGCATTACAATATCAAACAACTTGTCGACATGGTCCACAGAAGTATTGGTGAATATTGAATCTCTTAAGGGTGTTCCGATGATCAAAGGAGAATCTTCAGGATTCATCTAAAAAGAATTTCTATTATTATACCTTTATTGAAGTAGAATTATGTAAGTAATATTATCAAATACTATATGAAAATAAAAGTATCACTATTAACTAGAAAATAACTAAAAGCATATTATTTTAACTAAGTCTGATATCTATTCTTTCATTCTCTCTTTAATTTATTTAAGTTTTGTAATTTCTTACTTCTATGTTTTTCTTTTATTTGTTATGGGAATTTGATTACATGAATAATGGCTTATACACTTTTATACTAATTTTCTCCCAAACCTCGCTCTGATACTAACTGTGGAGACTTGCCGTTGGGCTAGTATAGCTAATCTAGCGTTAGGTACTCACTTCCCAAGATTATATTATAATTTAGTATAACAATATATTTAGAGGCGCATAAAACACATACTTCCACATTCATTATAATATTCATAAATACCAGAATACTAAAGGAAATATATTTATAATATAAATAATAATTATTTTATAAAATATATTGTACTCTAAGCAAAAATTTAAAACTTAAGAAAAATAAGCATCTATATTTGCTTTAAGTGCTCTATCTTGTATCAACTCCCCCTCAAAGACTTAATCCAGAGATCTCTCTTAATTTGATATATATATATATATATATATATATATATATATATATATATATATGTATATATATATATATATATGATTGTGAACCAAGAAAAATAAAGACAAGAAAAAAAATATTTAATTAGACACAGAGGTCAAAGTAAAATTTGTTAAATATCAAAATTTGCACATAAAATTAAATGACATGAATCTGCAGGAGAAGAAAATACAAATAAAAAAGTATACAATACTTAAGTAAGATATGGTTGCAAAAATATTAGGATTATAAATACAATATATATATTTAAGATATGTGCTCATTCTAAAAGAAAATACTGTAATATATAATATTTATTATGTAGGACAAAATTATAAAATAATTAATGAGTTATATACATCTATTTAATTATCTGAGATGTGCGTTCCTGATTAACTGCACATTCCCCCTCAGAGGCTATGTGTAGTCACTATTTCTCATAATATCAGCTAGTCATGGCCTAACATATTATCTATACAAACCTGAGATCCACTTGAATGAACCCATGATACTGGTTTTTGAGTATTTATTTCAATTTCTGATTACAAAATATCATATAAATATATCAAAGTGGGTCAAAGCTTATAGTGATGCAAAAGCTGCAAATGAAATAATTAAATGAAAAGAATGATATCCTTCATTTTATTTTATTATAAATATCAAAATTAATATTAAATTGTTTATTTATTTGTATGTATTAAAATTAATAATTTTTATTATTTAAAATAATATATATATATATATATATATATATGTGTGTGTGTGTGTGTGTGTGTGTGTGTGTGAATGATATTGTAGCCAAGTGGCTGAGGCTCAAAATTTGTTATCTCAGGTAATGGATTGAAATCTCACCGGTCACACATAAGTATAAAAAATAATATATATATATATATATATATATATATATATATATATATACAGAAAATAACTAAAAATTTAGAAATTATTGCTATATTTCGAACCTGCTCATTGTTTAAGTTTATGTTATGCTATAGGGAGTGTGTACATACTGATTTTTCTTATGTTGGATATTGAATTTAGGATTTGATTTTAGGAGTCAAATCACTTAGTGACTTTGAAATCTTAGAAAATATTGTTATAATCGTGATGTCAAACCCTTGAAGTATAGTAGCTTGAGCCTTACATATCAATTAAATCATCTTAGTAAAGGGAGTAATAGTGATGAACCCTTAGGTGATTTATGGAGAATTAGAGTAAGGGGATGTTAAGGGAGTTTAGGTCATAAGTGATGCAAGTGTGATTTGAGAACTTTATCTAAGGTTAATTATGTATTATTAGTAGATTGATGGATCAATAAATAACATAGAAATTTAAAGATGGCTTGCTATGCTTAGAAGGATTAAGTTCTCTAGTTTAACACTTACGAATCTTTAGGAAATTCTTAGACTTTGAGAATATCTTTATAGTATGAAGTAGCTTAGGAGAATTTCCTATGAGGTTCTAAAACCTTAGAAGCTCCTTAAGGTAGAATGAACTTAGTAATTAGGTTGAATTTCTTAAGTTATCCATTTCACCTTAAGAGATTAATTAGTGTTTAAGTGATGAAACTTGAGGATGGTAACCTTAAGAATAGGTTGGAGAGTCCTACATGATAATTATACTTATAAATTATAAACCTTATTTTCAAACTGCAAATCATATTTTTCATATATGTATATATATACATATATATATATGTGTGTGTGTGCGTGTGTGTGTGCGTGTGTGTGCGTATAGACTTAGTATCAATGCTTTAAGTCAATTTAGGGTTCAATTGACCCCAATCATTAAGGTAAGTAATTAAAATAAGACAATAAAAAAATATCACTTGCTTAGTTTACATTTAGTAAATTTCCATTGAATGCTACATATTGTACAATTGATCATAACCATTGCACAATAATAATGATAACTAAATAAGGGGTTTCACGATTGGTATGTATAGATTTTTGAGTTAGGACATTCTGTGGAGTGATTAGAAGACCACAGATGTCCTTGAGGGGGAGTGTGTAGTTATAAAAGAGATCCCATGTCAAATAGTTAGATAGAAGTACCTAACTCCTCTTTTTATTATCTATGAGCCCACAAAAAATAATTTAATCAAAACACTAAGTATTAATTAACTACTTTGCATCTTTCTACTATCATCTGCATTTATTATAACTTTGTTTACTACTTTATTATAATTGCTTATAGGATGCTAGAAACTATCCTTATTCCCTTACTTGCATATAGAATGCTAGCCTTTATCTTATTTAGTACATTTACAAATGCCATGTTTGATTACCCTTTCTTTTGCAAGATAACTTAGTCTACTTTAGCTTACTTATTTTACATTACTATCATTTACTAATAATTTTAGTTTTATACTGAATACCTTTATTACATTATGCACCTTTACTGTTTAACCTAATGTGATATCTTTAAACTAAAATAGTTAGACTTTATAATTCTAACCACCTACTTTTATTTTATTAGTTGTGCCATATCATATTAAAAAACTAAATATGATAGATCAAGAGCTTGGAGTGAAGCTAGCAGGTGAACTAAGAGAGGAGCTAGAGATCTAAGAGCAAATTTGAAGATCTTGAATGATATTCACTTTTATTTTCTTTTATGTGAGGATGTGTAACAACCCTAGTTGTTACCATAGTTATATTCAGATTAATTTAGCTAAGCCAAGTTCTAATTTTGATTCCATTAGATTCAATGGGTAATTTAAACCTAACCCTAGAAGTTTGAAATCAATCGAAGCTAAACTGAGAAATTTGGTATTTTTGCTTATCTTTGAGCCCTGGAAAATACCTAAATTAATTTAATCTCCATATTAAAATCTGATTTCTTTTTTGAATTCCTCACACCTCAATTAGCTAAGGGTGAATTTTTGGGATTTTTGGAGCTCATTTATGCCTAAATTGAATTTAGAATTAATTAAGAATTTATTATATTAATTAATTGATTTTATATTATTTAAATTAAATTATTAAATTAAAATTATTAAAGCCAAGATTTGCTGTCGGGACCGCGACAAATCCGCTACGAGGTCCCGAAAGCGGCTCAGCTATGCTAGCCAATGGATGAGTTTGCACGGATCACGGCACAAAAATCAAAATGCGCAGGATCTTAGTGCTGAGGAGTTACGTTGTCCATCGGATCAAATAGCCGATCCAACAATCAGTAACATGCCCGCGGTCTGTTATCCTAGATCACCATCAGGCCGTCCATCTCCAACAGCTTCGCAATCAGACAGTTGCTGAGGATGCAGCCCTGTTCATCATCGTCTTCGTGCGATCCTCGGCCCGACAGCAGAGATTTTGCTCATACCAGCCACATCAGTGTTGTCTGCCACTCCTCTTCCCAATTCTGCAGGTTGTTAGCATCTTCTCCATTAGTGGCCGAACCCTAGGGGCGGGTCGGGATGGCCGGGCCAATCCAAATGGAGAATGGAGATTGAGCCTCTCGGTCCGAGCTGAACCTCGAACCTCAGCCATACCTTCCACCCCTTAGCCTCCCTCGGCCTATAAATAGCCGTCCCTCAGCTCGGTGAGCACTTTTGCTCGCTTGATCAACTGTGAGGTTCCTTCTTCTTTCCGGTCAGTCGCCAATGGAGGAGCTCGCTGCTGAGTGGTCTTGGCTGAGTGTACCGCTGATAGAAGGTGAGATTTGGAGTTCAAACCCCCTTGTTAAGCTCCTGCGATTGTTAAGAGCACTCTAAGCCACTCGACACATCTCTGTTGCCTCTGCCATCCTTAGTTCTCAGGTCTCTTCCCTTCCTCCTGTCGAGCTGATTTCAGCTTAACTCATGGCATTTCACCCTTAGATGTTGTGATAGGATCATACCCTTATGTGCTGCTCATCTACTGAAGTAATGGGGAGGGCTGGCAGTGGACCAGAGGGCGTGATCATCCTCTAAAAGCGCACTGTCAGTCGAACTTCATCCGAGGATTAAGGGGTGATCCCCTCGCAGCATATAAGCATACAATCCAAATACATAGTCAATGGTACCTGTATTATTACATCATTTAAAAGAAAGTTTAAATAAAAATAGAGTGTGCAGATGCTCTCATCCTCACATATAAAAATAAATGCTAAACAGCGGCTTCTTCTACGGGCTCCTCCTCTGGGTATGGCTCCACTCCTAACTCCTGCTCGTCTAACTGAAAGGAGTCTGCCATTGTCGGCTTCACAATGTAGGGCCCCAACCAAAGAAAAGAAAAATCTTGTTAGACAATTGTCTAAGTACATTTTAAGCTGATAATTATAAAGGTTATGTAATATCACCATTTTACTATTTCTAAGCAATAATGTGTGTAAGAGAGCAGTAAGCAATACAAAAGAAAAAGGAAAAACTATAAATCATCGTCTATAGCTTAAGCAAAGAAAAGGAAAGAGGCTGAGACATGCCTCGCATACAAACTAAACAAGGAAGGGCATACAAATATACATAACTAAACAAGTGCTGTAACAAAGGTTCTACATCCTAAACATACTGGTGATCAATAGAAAATATGCCAATTAAAATAAGTTAACTCAGTAGTGGTACATATAAATAGCAGCAAGATTATAATATCCTAGATATATATAAAAGTAGTACAAGGAAATAGCTGACTGAATAAAAATACTGAAAAGTAGACACATCAACTGCATATAAAACCATATGTGTACAATCAGCCATACAGAAGAGAGCTACCCTAGCTCACCAAAAAGGCTGAAGATCTTAGCACCAGTACGGCTAGGACGGTTCCTAGCACGATACGGCTAAGGCAACAACAGTCAACATAGAAGGCCCTAACACAGCACGACTAGGAAGGTTCCTAGCACGATACGGTTAGGTCACCAACAGTCATACCCGAAAGATCCTAGCACCAGTACGGCTAGGATGGTTCCTAGTACGATACAATTAGGGCAACAATCGGTATGATCAAAAGAACACTGAGAGGTAGCTTAAACACATCAAATCATTATCTTCTCATTAATTACTTTAATATTTTCACAAGGAATCTAAGGAGTCTCCATATTTTCCTAATATTTTATTCATGCATCAAATGTCTTATATGATATGCTCAAGGAAATATGGCACAAAAATCAAAGAATGCGTAAGCAACAAAGTATCAAACGGAAGGTGCATTAGTTAGTCCAAAGGACATCACTAAAAATTCGTAATGATCGTATCTAATTCGAAAGGCCATCTTTGCAATGTCGGAATCTTTTACCTGAAGTTGGTGGTAGCCTGATCGCAGATCAATCTTTGAGAATACCTTTGCTCCGGCTAGTTGATCGAATAGGTCATCAATGCGGGGTAGTGGATACTTGTTCTTGATTATGACCTTATTCAGTTCTCTATAGTCAATGCACATTCTCATTGACCCCTCTTTCTTCTTTATAAATAGGATTGGAGCTCCCCATGGAGAAGAGCTTGGTCTGATAAGACCTTTTTCTAGCAATTCCTGTAGTTGCTTATGTAGCTCCTACAACTCCTTGGGTGCCATCCTATAAGGTGCCTTCGAGATAGGCTGAGTTTTGGGAATCACGACAATGGCGAATTCAACTTCTCGGGCAGGTGGGAGACCAGGAAGATCTTCAGGTAAGACGTCGGTGAACTCGCAAACGACAGGATTTTGGGAGAGAGGAATCTCTTCCTTTCTTTCACCTAGTATAGTTACTAGAAACGCCTTACAACCTTTGCTTACTAGTCTATTTGCCTGAATAGCATAGGGAAGTTCTAGTGCTAAAGTTCCCCACAAAAGACTTTGCGTGTTTGCCACTGCCTAAGGTAATCTTCTTCTTCTGGCAGTTAATAGTTGCATTGTGTTGGCTTAGCCAATTCATGCCCAGGATAATGTCAAAGTTGGCAATTGGCAATACTATCAATTTAGCCCCAACCTTTGCTCCCCCAAAGGGAACTTGTAACTTGCAAAACTGTTGCCCTGAAGTTGTGCTCCGGATGGCAGCCCTACACTTAGCGACGTCGTCAAGCAGTGAACTGGTGGGTTGAGGGATTTTATCCAACTTTTAGAAATGAAAGAGTGGCTTGCTCCGGTGTCAAATAGGATATTACAAGGCTTACTATTTATATATACTGTACCTAGTTATAGATGCAAGATCTACTGGTTATTACTAAGCATGAATGTGTAAAAATTATTGAATTGGTTTAGAAGCGTGTACCTGACACCACATGGTTGTCCTCAGTGGCTTCTGCTGGCGTGAGAGCATACACGCGTGCCTGGCCGGCAGGCCTATTATGGTAAGGCTGCTTGGCCGGCGGCCTGGAGGTGCTTGGACGAGAAGCAGGGGCATTTCTCGTCGAGGTGCAGGAGGTGGCAGGGCTAGACGTGCTGTAGCAGTGGCAAAGGCTCGTCGGTACAGATCAAACACAGGCTGGCCCTGCACCCGCTTGATGGGTGTGCCGTCAATCATCTCAGTGTATTGGCACAGGATATAGCCATGCCCTGGCCTGCCACAGGTGCAACACATCTGCTGCGCATGGAAGCATCTGCCATAAGGATGTGGCTTGGTGCAGCCATTATAGGGATCCGCAGCAGGGGCTTCTGCCTCGATTTGGTACACTCGGGCCTGCTTTGGGTTCTCCTGGCGTATCATGGCAGAGTTGGCAAGCCATTTTGCCTTCCCCTGTTGACACTTTTCAGTGACTTTTGCAGTCTCCAGTATCTCCTGGTAATTGGTTAGGCGGAAGGGCACGACCTGGTTCTGTATGGAAGGCCGAAGACCACTCTAGAACCGATGGCATCGGTCTGCTTCTGTGGGTACCAGACTTGAGGAGAATCTGGCGAGCCTTCGGAACTCCGCATCGTACGCGGCCACTGTGCGATCCCCTTGCTGTAACTTAATAAATTCTTCCGCCATATTGCGGTGTTCAGACAAAGGAATATATTCCGCCCGGAACACCTTCTCAAATTCATCATGGGAAATATCCTCCAAGCTGATGCCCTCGAACTTGGTGGTGCGTGTTTGATGCCACCAGTGTTCGGCCTCTCTGTATAGCAGATGAGTGACCAACCGAATCACTTCCGTTTCAGGGCACTTAATGCTGGTCATATTCTTTTCTATCATTCGCAGCCAATCTTCAGTGTCCACAGCCGACGCATTCCCATTGTACATGGGAGGCCTTAATCGGAGGAAGTTATGTAACAGTGTGTCAGCGGACAGGGTGAACAGTTGGTTGGAGCTCTGGGGTGCCAAGGCAGATGTTGTTAACACGTGATTCTGGTTAATCTGCGACACCAGAAGGCGCTTCATGCGTTCTGCTTGACTGGTCTGGGCCTTGGCGACCTCCTCTACCTGTCACTGGTGGGATTCCACCATCATTCTTACAGCCTCCAGTAAGGCGTTAACCTCACTGGACGAGGTGCTGGATGGCGCAGGAGAAGGGCTTTGGCCGGGATTCATCTTGCATTACTAGAGTCAGGATTAAAAAAACCACAGTTTTAGCATTTCAGAAAAGAAAATAACGCAACAACTTATCTTTTCTTTTATTAACCAAAAAATAGATGATACATAATGGGAATCAGAGTGCGAAAGGAAAAGACAGTCAGTGGAGAAAAACATAGAATCTATCCTATGTATCTCCTCGTGAAGGCTTGGATGAAGTAGGCGTATGTTAGCGCCCGACGGCGGTGGGCGTGTCGTCGCTCAAACCTCCATACCTCCTGTGCCCACCATTCTTCTGCGTAATCCTGAAGGAGGATCTCCAGGATGTCCAGTCGCGCATCATCGGGGCATTCCAGTTCTTCAAAACTTTGGGTCACTCTGCGCAACCATTCTCTGGCCAGGATGGGGAAGTCTAGTCCCCTATATATGGCACCTTTTAGCATCCTTTCCAGAACGCTGGCTCCCGCTGGGGAGACTCCCTGAACTTCCCTCCCATATTTCCTTGCCAAGAATACGTCATATATCCACCTGTCCTTAAAATGGGCGAAGAAGTCGCATCCCGTCATGTTTGCACAGTATCCTAGACATCCAAATTAGTATTATAAGGAAAAAGTACTTTTAAATTACTTCTTAAAAACCAGGTTACAGTGAAATCATGCAAATAAGCTAAGACTCCTATTTGATATATCGGGTTGAAAAGGCGCGACGAAAATCTTCGTAGGTGACATCCCGTTGCAGCCATTCACGCCGATAGGTGAGGGCACTAAGGGTGACATGCCACTAGTCTCTAGCCCTATCCTGCAGGAGGCGAGTCATGAGGGCAAGCTTGACATTGTCCGTAATGTCCATCGTCCCAATTATATCATCTGTCAGCATTAGCCATCTCTCGGCCAATGCAGGGAGATCGTGTCCTTTGAAGGTGCTTTCTCGGAGCAATTGGTTCAACATCCTGACTTCCAGATCTGATATTCCTTCTACGTACAGGTCGAGTCCTTAGTAGAATTGGACAAATTCTTCTCAGCTTTCTTTGAATCTTTAAAGATGCCTTTCAACCGTCATCCTAGTGTATATAACCATTTTAGCATTTAGAATTTTATTTAATACTGATGCTTGTGTATTTGATTATCAGTCTTCTTATTTTGAGTATGACATTGTGATTCCTTGGATGAGACTCCAATGTTTCTAATATAGTGACTGAATTGGCAGAAGAATCATCCATTAGGTAGATAAAGATGCAAATCCTGATCTGACACCTTATAGAATTCTCTGATACCAACTGTGGCACCCCACCCCTTAACCCACAAGGGTTAAGCTAAGGGGTGGCGTGTCACTCTAGCTAACCCTTCACTTATAGTTAGATTAGGAAGTAATCCACAATCCACTTAATAAGGGAAGGAGAGAGATCATAGAATCAAATGTTCAGTCACTATCTAAGTAAACAAATAGAGTGTGGAAGCGATTTAAGGGAATGTAAATCATCCAAACATCACAATATAAATAGCAAAAGTAGAACTCATAATATAAGCATACAATCCAAATACATAGTCAACGGTACCTGTATTATTACATCATTTAAAAGAAAGTTTAAATAAAAATAGAGTGTGCAGATGCTCTCATCCTCACATATAAAAATAAATGCTAAACAGCGGCTTCTTCTACTGGCTCCTCCTCTGGGTATGGCTCCACTCCTAACTCCTGCTCATCTAACTGAAAGAAGTCTGCCATTGTCTGCTTCACAATGTAGGGCCCCAGCCAAAGAAAAAAAAAATCTGGTTAGACAATTATCTAAGTATATTTTAAGCTGATAATTATAAAGGTTATGTAATATCACCATTTTACTATTTTTAAGCAATAATGTGTGTAAGGGAGCAGTAAGCAATACAAAAGAAAAAGGGAAAGCTATAAACCATCGTCTATAGCTTAAGCAAAGAAAATGAAAGAGGCTAAGACATGCCTCGCATACAAACTAAACAAGGAAGGGCATATAAATATACATAACTAAACAAGTGCTGTAACAAAGGTTCTACATCTTAAACATGCTGGTGATCCACAGAAAATATGCCAATTAAAATAAGTTAACTCAGCAGTGGTACATATAAATAGCAGCAAGATTCTAACATCCTAGATATATATAAAAGCAGTACAAGGAAATAGCTGACTGAATAAAAATACTAAAAAGTAGACACATCAACTGCATATAAAACCATATGTGTACAATCTGCCATATAGAAGAGAGCTACCCTAGCTCACCAAAAAGGCTGAAGATCTTAGCACCAGTACGGCTAGGACGGTTCCTAGCACGATACGGCTAAGGCAACAACAGTCAACATAGAAGGCCCTAACATAGTACGGCTATGACGGTTCCTAGCACGATACGGTTAGATCACCAACAGTCATACCCGAAAGATCCTAGCACCAGTACGGCTAGGACGGTTCCTAGCACGATATGGCTAGGGCAACAATCGGTATGATCAAAAGAACACTGAGAGGCAGCTTAAACACATCAAATTATTATCTTCTCATTAATTGCTTTAATATTTTCACAAAGAATCTAAGGAGTCTCCATATTTTCCTAATATTTTATTCATGCATCAAATGTCTTATATGATCGCTCAAGGAAATATGGCACAAATATCAAGGAATGCGTAAGCAATAAAGTATCAAACAAAAGCAAGAGACTCTACTAAACATGTTGATATCATTTGTTTTCTACTTAACCATTCTAACTATTCCAAGTTACACAAGTTCAGGATCATCATTTTCCTACTATCGAGTGTAACTCAAAAACTCATCCTTATAAGTTAAAAAGGATTAGAACTGATCAGGTTCTAATCTAGTTCAATCAGATAGACGACTACGAGTTAAATCAATAAATCATACATCCTAGTTTTGTAAATTTAGACGTTCTAACTAAGATCCGATCAAGATCTTCTAAGCCTATAGATTATGGATTAAACACTACGAGATTTAGGTTTAATCACATAATCCAAAGAGGTTAAGACCTAAGTTCTAGTTTTATTCTATTAGTGATCTAATAGTTATGTCAAATCCTATTAAGTAATCAAACTTAATAAGATGAATCTCCCGCCTTAAATCTAAGGTTAAAAGACAAAATAATTAGAATGATTTGTAAAATAAAAAAATTCTAGAAACTAATAAACCCAAGGTTTCACCCATTGGGTAACCCAATTTACCCAATGAGTGAACTTTAACCTATGATTTAGTCCTAGTCTCAGAAAAGGTCCTTAAGGTGTAGTGCTTAAGACTTAACAGAAATTATTGGAATCTAACTTAAGAGTTGATTTCACTCACTTGATTGATACTTAGAAGGTTATAACATTAGTCTTAGCGTTCTGGAATGCTATTTAAAGGGTAGGAATACTTAACCCAATCTTAAGGCAAAATGATCATTTTGCCCCTATTTTAAGGGGTCAAAAAGTCAACTTTTGACTTAGGGGTGAGAACTGAGGTTTCTCTTTTCCAACTAATTCTTTACTGTCTAACTTGAAGATAGACAGTAGGTACGTCCAAATTGGACCTCAAACGGTCAAGTTATGGCTAAAATAAGGCTAGGGGTAATTCGGTCATTTACCTAAATTTCTAGGGTTCAGACCCTAAATTTTTTTTGTTTTATTGATGACATCAAAATTCTAAACTAGTTAGCATCTTGAATTTTCCAATTTGGAGTTGATTTGACTAAGTTATGGTCATTTGAATTCTAAAGGCAATTTGGTCATTTTTCACTAAAGTCAACTCTAAATTCTAGGGTTGACTTTTTATTCTGATGCCCAAATGGGAAAACTAATACTACTACAGTGATGGGGTCATTCTCCTGAGTATTTTAAGACCCATATTGACTATGTTTCGATAACCGGGTAAAAAGTTATGGGGTCTTAAAGAGGTCCTAAAATGCTACCTCATTATACGCACTCCGAAATAAATTTTTACATCATGTTATTTGATTCCTTACATTTTTCTGAGTATTTTAAGACCTATAATGGCTATGTTTGGATCATCCTATAAAAAGTTATTAAAATTTTAAGATTTACTATTCAAAAATACAATTTGAATTATTTTACTGTTCATTTATTCAAATTAAATGATTTTACTGTTCATTCCTAAGGTTTTATATAAAATTTCTGAAATTATTAATCCTTAATTAATCTGTGATTAATTAGGTTTAATTATTAATTAACATTAATTAATCTATTAATTAATTAATTAAATTATATTTATTAATATTTTACTGTAGCAAAGTAATTAGTGCTAATCACTGTTTAATTAGGCTTAATTACTTGTTAATATTTAATTAAGAATAATTAATTATACTTTACTATTTAATAATAATTAATTATTCTAATTACTGTTTAAAGTTTAATTAACATTTAGTTAACCCTAATTAATCTCTAATTATACTTAATTAATTAAGGTTACTATTTAAATGTAATTAACACTAATCCTAATTTAATTACCTACTAACTGTACTTAATTAACCTTTAACAGTAATTAATTAACACTAACAGTAATTTAATTAAATTTTAATTAACTGACAATGGGCCCCACTAGACACGTGGCATTGCCAGAGGCTGCCACGTGGCACTGTGGGCCACACAGGGGCTGAGTCAGCTCTGTGACTGGGCAGTGGGCCCCACCTGACACGTGGCACTGCCAGAGGCAGCCATGTGGCAATGTGGGCCCCACGGGGAAGCCGAACCGCCGCGGGTGGCCGGGCAGTGGGTCCCACTTGCCACGTGGCGGGCCCAGAGGCTGCCACGTGGCACTGTGGGCCCCACTGGGGAGCCGAACTGCCGCGCGGGCTCGGGCTGTGGGCCCCCCTCACGGGCCACGTGGCGTGCCGGCTGGTTGCCATGTGGCGCTGTGGGCCCCACGGCCGAAGCCGAAGGGTCGCGGCTTCGACTGGTGGGTCCCACTGGACACGTGGCGGGCCCAGAGGTTGCCACGTGGCTTGGTGGGCCCCACGTGGCTTGGTGGGCCCCACCTGGCTGACGCGGACCTGGCTCAGGTCGACCCGGCCCGACCCGGACTTTGTCCCCTTCGCGGAGACGGCCCGAGGGCGCCGGGCTAGGGCATGGCTTTTGCCAGCCTTCCCGGCGTCGTACCACCTCGGCCCGCACGGCTGACGGTAGCCCTCGATGAGGCCTACACGCCGGCGGGCGGGCCTTCACCGGAGGTGGCCGGAGGCGGCGGGTAAGGGTAACCCTAGGTCCTAGGGTTTCGGCGGACGCGCGTTAATTGGGCCCGAGGCTTTAAGCCTCGGCTTGAGTCAGCCGGACCTGATCGAGGTCGATTAAGTCTGGTTGATTGTCGATCCTAGGGTAGATCTACAATTCCTATACTATACGACGGCGAATAGATGAACGGAGGGGGAGATCGGGGGTACCTGGAAGGTGGACGACGGCGAGGGGCTCGGCTCGAGTCGGGTCGGTTCGAGCTCCTGGTCGCGTAAACGGGGACGGGCGGCGCGGGGGAGGTCCTTATGGGCCTCCGGGCGGAGCCGCCGAGGCGGGGGAGGCCTCTGGTTGGCCAGGCGGGCGGCGGGCGCGCCGCGTGGCGTGCGGGCGATGGGACTGGGAACGACGGCCCCGGACCGTCGGATCCGCGCGATAGCGGACGGTCCGGATCAGCCTAGACCGCGCGACGCGGATGGCGGCCGAGAGCCATTGGATCCGCGCGATCGGACGGTCTGGATGGATCCGTCCGATCGGACGGCGCCGTTAGCGCCGTCCACTTAAGTTGACTGCGCGTACGCCGCCGTCAAAAATAAATTATTATTTTAATATATATATATATATATATATATATATATATATATATATATATATATATATTTAAGAAAATTTTGAACATGTTTTTCCTAGCTAATTTGGGGTCAAGGAATTCAGTGGCGAAGTCAGATTTTCGATCCGACGAGTATTTTGATACCTCGATGTCCGAGGTATTTTTATTATTAAAATATTCGTTGAAATTTTGACGACTTCCGATTGACACGAAAACTTCACCCCAAGCTAATTTGGGGTCAAGGAACGCAATGGCGGTGTCCGTTTTTCGATCAGAGGTCAATTTAAATAGGTCAATTTCTAGGGTTTCTTGGATTTCTAGAAATCAGGATTCGATCCATTTGACTCCTGATTTGGACTAGGTCTCAGAGGTTGACTCCAATTGACCTAATTATCACTTATAATTGTGTTTAAGACTTAGGGTTAGTCCTAATCAACTATAGTAATAACTTGGGTTATTACAAGTATTCTTATCTTAAGTATTAGGCTAATACATACATTGAATTTAAAATATACATGAAGAATCCAATATATGTATAAAGTATCATCATTTCCAGTATACTGATCACATCACAATACTAAGTATAAGTAGTATATATACAGAGTGCGAAAGCTAAAGCAAATATCCAGAAATATTCATCACAGAAGCTGAATAAAATATGCGTCTCAGAAAGTAAAGAAAAAATACATCCAGAATTATTACAAACGATTTACGGAGATATATGAATAAAAGCTAAGTACTGAACTAAAATAAATTAAGCAAAATAGTAAAGCTGGAGAATAGTCCACTAGTGCTCTACGGGCTCCTCCTGAATCTCCTGGGTGTCCTCCTGACCTGGCTCAATATACTGCTCAAGATCTAGCAAATTGTCGGATCCCAAATGTACCACATGTTAGATAATAAATCTATCACATCAAAACTAATCTAAACAGTTCTAATTATTTGCTTAACATTTATATAGTATAAATAAAATTATAGAAATACTGTAAAGGTAAATGAATGTATAAAACTGTATAAAATTGTGCAAAACTGAAGTAAAGTAAAGTAAGCTATACTAGAAACTGAATATTGAAATAAACAAAAATAGTAATAGATCTGAAACTGTGTAATAGCATGTAAAACTATGCTGTATGCCACTGAAATTATACATCTAAATATGCTATAATATTGTATGCTACTGATATGTAACCAAAATATCACTGAATAGCTATGAGTCCTACGGTTCAATGTATACATACACCCAGTTGGGAATACAGTTTACTGTGATGCCGATGCATCCTGAAATTTCCTAATCAATGTATGCAATATTCCGTAACCCATAAATCATCACTGATATTCATACATAATTACTAATATTTTACATCATGCTTATGCTCATGCTCATGCTTCTAAGCTACATGAGTTAAATCCAGAAATTCTGAAAAGCTTTGAAATTTGATAATGAATTCAAGGTCTCTATTGTGCAGAATCCTGCTAAAAAGATTCTGACTCTTAGATTCTAATTTCAATAATTGGTTAAAATTGGGATTTTACTTAAAAATTATTAGATGAGAAGATTGTATACACATATTTAGCATGTTTGTAAGAAAGGTGGTTCTTAACACTTAGTTTGATTAAGCCACTCTAACGAAGTGATCTTCGATAGGAGGCATTACCCAATGGCGATTTGTATCTCAAGCTAAGTCATTAAGATGCCCAACACATAATCACACTTAGTGTCTTAAAGAGGGTGACTCAAATTACTTAGTTTGTTTAAGTCTCACCTATTGAAGCGATCTTCGCTAAAAGGTATCACCCGATGGCAATTTGTATTTTAATCAAACTAAGGAATTAGTCCTTATTTATAATACTGACTAATTGATTTACTCTAAACGAGATTGTATCCGCCTAAGCCCGCAGGATAGCACAAAGATAAATCTTACTTAGAGTGGCTCAACCATTCCTGAATACTACTGAAATAATCCAGTACTATGGGTATACCCTACTATACCAGACCAATAATTTGAGTTCAAAAGATTCTATTTAAAATCAATAAGGATTTATCAAAGCTATTAATCCTTACTCTAAATGGGTGAGTCCTACACAAGGCTCCAAAGATGTAATCAAAAGATCACTCAATGTTTTTTTCTATCACAAGGGGGAAGTTCCATTCTAAGTGTTTTAGGTGGTTCCTACAACGAGGTGTTAAGATTAATCTCTAAGTTTATGAAGGATCATCTAAGATTCCTACCTCAATAAGTTAAAAAAGTTCTTCCTACCTCAATGAATCAATATTTAAGATCTTTAAGCATTTCAAGAATAATCTTATAGTAAGACCATTGAGATCTCACTTTTCTATTTCTTAAGTTACATTCAAGGTTTACTTATTAGTCTTGGATTAAAGTGATCAGATCAGATGATTAAGAATCCATCTGATCCTATTCTATTTTACAATCATGGGATAAAATCAAAGATATTATTGGAGTTAGATTATTTCATAAATTATTACAATTTTATTATCCATCATATATTAATAGTCTTATATAAGAGAAAATTAAAGATCTAAAGTTTAGGTTCAAATAATTTAATCACACAAATTCAATATTAACATTAATACTTCTAATTTAATAATTTAAGATCAATACTAAATCGGATACATTATTGGAATAATATTAATTAAATTATCTTATAATCAAGTTAATTGATCAAGTGATTAAAGTTTAGATCTTAATCAAAACAATTAGAGTTTAACCCCTAGCCTTACCAAAATTAAGACCCATGGTTGGTTTAAAGATCAATGATAAATCAATGTATTATTGGTATATTATTGATGATAAATTTTAGGTTTATATTAAGTATTATTTACTTAATCAAGCTCTTAAGTATCTTATGTTCAAATATAATTTAGTGTCAATTTAAGAACATCAAGGTACCAAATAATTATTAAAATTCTCTAATATACATCATAATATTATGAAAGCATAGGAATGTAAAGTGATATAAAATAGAAGATAATTAAGGCTAACCAAATTCTAAATCAAACCAAAGGAGTTATCACTTGATTATAATTCTAAAAGACTTAGGTTTCATACAAATTTGATTATTAAGACCTACTTAGCCAATACAAGCATTCAAGGATCCTATTCTTTAATAATTGGCACAAATTTTTTAAGGCACATAAAAGATTTTAAGTACATGGTATAAAGGACAAACTTTCAAATTTGATTTTTACATAAAACTTTATACAATGCTCAATTTTATCTAAACTAAGTTCTAATTTGATATAATTATATCCCACTAGGGTCCTAGGGACCTTAAAATGCGAAAAATGAAGAGTTTTGACCATTCCACCCAATTCTGCGCACTTTCAGAAAATTCAAGGCGCTACGGCGCGCAGCAGCGCTTTCAGATGCTGCGGCAAAAAACAGTGCTGGGGCGCGCGGTAGCGCTTTCAGACGCTGCGGCGCGCTCCGGCGGAGAATAGGGCGGGGGCGCGCCGCTGCGCTTTCAGGCGCCGCGCGCTACGGCGGCAATTAGCGCGGTGGCGCGCGGTGGCACTTTCCGGCACTGTGGCACGCTACGGCATCCGATTTCCCAAGAGTGGGATGCTACGGTGCGCTGCAGCGTTTTCAGGCGCAGCGATGCATTAAAGCGGATTAATTTTTGAAAACACTGTTCAATTAATTTATCCCTAGATTTCATATGGTTTGCCCAAAATGACGCTGTAGCCCGCTGTGGCGCGCTGCAGCGGTTTAACTTTCGAGTAGATGTCCAATTAATTTTTCTCTTGATTTCATATAATATTTCCCAAAATGACGCTGCAGCCCACTGTGGCGCGCTGCAGTGGTTTACTTCCAGGCCATTATTATAGCTCCAAAAGCACTGGGGCGTGCCGTGGTGCACTACGGTGGATTCACTTCGAAACTCGGGCGCTACGGGCGCTGTAGCGTCCAACGGTGATTTTTCCTGTGTGAAAATCACGAATGGTCTCATTTTGAGCTCAAATACCCTCAATCCAGAGCATTTCATGAGCGGTTCCATATATCGATGGAAAGGTCTTTTCGATACCTTTCCATTGATACTAAAATCGGCACAAACTGATCATTATAACGAGCAACATTTAAATCTAAAGTATTGGTATACATAAATTACACAAATTTTTGACAGTTTTTCTAAAGGAGGAATGAGCTTCAATCAGACTCATTTGAGTCTGTTTGGAGCTTGATGATCACACATGCATTCCATATAATGTATAATGAATATACTAATTACAGCACTTGATAAATCAAATGAAGAGAGCATAAGGAAGAGTGAGCAAAAGGGTTCCTTAGCTTTTAGATGAGGAAGAAGAAACTATATTTTCTTCAAGAGCCTTAAAGAGGAGCTTTCTTCTTCAGTACAAGGGCAGCAATGGAGGAAGGAGGGAGAGAGCTTCGGCTTTATCTTGATATTAAAAAATGGAGAAGAAGGGGGCTGAGCTCCATTTATAGGGATGGCCTCAGCCATCATTGGTGCAAAAGAGAGATGGGGAGGCGTTGAACTAGGGGAGGGCAGTCAGACAGCAAATTAAAAAAAAAAAAAATTTCTTAATAATTTATTATTTTATTTTCTAAATTTTAAATTTGCTAAAAATTCAGATTTAATAAATGTGCTCCGAAAAATTCCAAACATTCACCCCTAGCTAATTTGGGGGTGAGAAATTCAACGACAAAGTTAGATTTTGATTCTGACGATTATTTAATTATTCTATTTTTCAGGGTATTTAATTATATTAAAATATTCGCAAAAATCCGACGACTTCCAAACGAGACCAAAACATCACCCCTAGCTAATTTGGGGGTGGCGATCACAACGACGAAGTCAGATTTCAATTTCGAGGTCAAATTAAATACCTCAATTTTCTAATTTATTAAATATTAAAACAATTCAAAATATTTGATTGAGCTCCGAATTGCTCCAAATCTTTAAGGATAGATTCTAATGGCTAGATGAAATTAACAGAATGATAATTAAGAAATGATTAAACTAAAATTAAGTTGGGTAATAGCCTTAGGTTGTTACAGAAAGATTTAGAAATTAATATTCAAATACTAAAATATAGCTCATAATTATGACTACATGATCCACCTTGAGAATAACAAAATGTATAAAGATTTAAAATTAGCTTTCTGGTGGCCCAAACTAAAAAGAAACGTAGCATAATTCATCACGAAATGCCATATTTTAAACCTAGTTAAAGCAAAACACCAATGTCCAGGTGGTCTTCTCCACCCACTAGAAATCTCTGATTACAAATAGTTAGATTTCTTTATGAATTTTGTAATGGATTTGCCTAGAAGAAAGTTAGGGGCAAATTCGATATGGGTGATAATAGACAGACTAACTAAATTTGCCCACTACATTCTGGACTTCGGTGGAAGTTGGGAGGAACACCTCCCATTGATAGAATTTGATTATAACAATAGCTACCAAATTAATATTGGGATGGCCCCATACGAAGCTTTGCAAGGAAGAAAATATAGCACCCCACTGGCTTGGACCGAAGTAGGAGACGCACAGCTTTACGGATCATAATTAATCGCCAAAACCAATAGAAAAGTTTACCTAATCTAGCAATGTATTCTGAACGCGCAAGTTAGGCAGAAGAAGCATCACAATACTAAGCAGCGTTCACCATAATTCCAAGCAAGGGACCATGCCTACTTAAAAGTTAGTCCTATAAGAGGAGTTCATAAATCTGGCGTGTTAGAGAAATTATATCGTAGATATATCAAACCATTCAAAGTAAAAGTAAAAATTGGTGACGTTGCATATAAGCTCAAGCTGCCAGAGAATTTTGCAACTGTTCATAATGTCTTCCGTGTAGCTTCACTACAAAAGTGTCTGTTGAAACCCTCCCAGCAATATATCAATCCCCACTATCAAATTCCGACAAAGGGAAAAAAGATGAGAAATAAAAAAAAATGATAAGAAAGATATGCAGATAAAATCTACCGTTGTTGATAGCAGCACTGGAAAAAGTAAACAGCAAGCATACCTTTTAAATGCATTTATTAATTGAAATTAGACTAAATGAAGGCTTAGAATTAACATTTCGTGCAGGGTGAGAAGTAGCTCAGGAATACTCATGCTCTGCATATGCTCCTTGTTATTTTATTTCCTTTTATAGGTTGCCAACGCACTCCAACCACAAATCTTCAGCTTGGTCTCACGCGCCCGCACGCGGCCCTACGAAGCCCACGCCCGAACCACAAATCTTCAGCTTGGTCTCACGCGCCCGCGGCCCTACGAAGCCCACGCCCGTTTACCATGTCGCGCTTCCCAGCCAATTTTTTATCCTTTGACAATTCGTCAAATGTGAACACTTTTATCTTTTGTTTTCCATTTGTCGGAGTTTGGACGGCAGCCGCATCCTTCTTGATAAATAGAAGCGCAGGAAGGAAGCAGCATCCATTCATCAAAACCTGCGCCAAAATCCCTCTCAATGGGCATCGATCTTTTTGGGATCAACAAGTGTTTGCTGAAGAGCGACACCCTCCAGCAGGTCCGGATCATCTGAGCCTTCTTTCTTCTCATAATCCACACTCTTTTGTTTATAGATATGCTTATCAATTCTTTGCCGCAGTATATTTTTGAGACGAATGTCTACCCCCGAGAGCACGAACTTCTCAAGAGTTTGAGGGAAGAAACCGAGGCTAAGGTTCCAGACAGGCAAGCCCCGTTTTTTGTATGTTATTATGCACATATTGTTCTGTGGTTAAACTTTGGAAAAGCAGGGCTTTGATGAGCGTGCCTCCTGATGAAGGGCAGCTCATTTCTATGCTGCTCAAAGTGATGAATGCCAAAAAAACTTTAGAGCTCGGGGTCTTCACTGGCTACTCTCTTCTCACCACTGCTTTGGCCTTACCCGCAGATGCAAAGGTGCTTTTATTTTCTTCAGAATAATAAATCACAGAGATTTTATCTTGCGGGAAACAGAGCAGCTTACATCTTTTTTTTTGCCTGAGTCAGATAACCGCGATCGATATCGAGAGATCTTACTACGAGATCGGGTTACCATTCATCAGGAAAGCGGGCGTCGAGAGCAAGATTGATTTCATTGAATCGGAAGCCCTCCCTGTTCTCGACAGATTGGTTCAGAAGGTGGTAATTTAGTTAAAGATTGGGTTTTTATGAAAGGAAACATCATTATTTCCTTAATATGATTTTCCTGCAGCAACTGAAGGGAGACGAGCTGTTCGATTTCGCGTTTGTGGACGCTGACAAGAATAATTACCTCAATTACTATGAGAGACTGCTGAAGCTTGTGAAAATCAACGGCCTGATTCTGTTCGACAATACGCTCTGGTTCGGAACCGTTGCAGACCCTCCGAACCCAAACTACCCGGATTGGATCAACAACAGCAGGGAGAGTCTGATCGATCTGAACCGTCAGCTCGCTTCTGATCCGAGGGTGGAGCTCTCGCAGCTCTGCATTGGTGATGGAGTCACCATTTGCAGGCGAGTTGCGTGAAGATAATACAGTCAAACTTTATAGATGCGCGTTACTTCAATAAAGATTTTTTCACATCATCTGTGTCATTTGACAGCATATGTGATATTTAGCTTGATTTACAGTACAACACATCTTTTTTATGCTTTTGCAAAATGATTTCTTAAGAAGATTTAGGCAGCAATAGCAGCAAAGAAATTAATCTCCACCATCCGTCATGCAATTAAAAGCAAGAAATTAGATCTATAAATTGCTTGATATATGTGCAACACAATGCCATAAGAGTATATTTTCTACTCAATTGTAAGCAATAGCCATAGAATATAATCCTCTAATGCTGCAATCAACTCTACTTTTAGCCCATCGAACATATTAAAAAAAAGATTGTTGAAAATGAGTCAAACAAGCTTAAATGCTTAGAAGTCTTGGGATTCCTTATATAACATGTTTAGCATGTTCGATGATGAACCTTGGGTTTGATTTTAAGATTTAACCGTTGATCAGAAGATTGAAAGTTCTAAATAATTACAATTAAGTTTTATCATGCTTAAGCTTTTTTATGGCTATGAGAGTTGTTATAACTCGTATGCCTCTCTTCTACAAAACCCTAATTTTCATCTTTTTTTATTCAAGCTTCCTACCATGTGCAAAATAAAAACACTCTTCATGGTGATGCTTAAAATATGTAATTTCATTTAGACAGTGTTGGAACTATTGATGCATCAAGGTATGCACCGTGCACGCAGGATCGCATCTTTTTGATCTCGCCCAAGCAAGACTCAAATAGGAAACAGATCGGTCAAGGATCGCGGCCACGCATCTGGAAGCGCTTGATACGTGCCCAGGCATAACAAAAATTTTCTTAAAACTAAATGTTCCATATTAAGTTTTTATGAATGAGAGAATGAATGGCTCATGATTGAAAATGATATTCGAAGACTGAACCTATAGACATTTCTCATGGTGGTGCAACTTGTTAGAACTACACAACAACAATATCTAATAGATGACTTGTGATAATAAATATAAAATGATGAATGAATATGATGTTTTGATCTGATTTGACTCACAAACACAATTTTACAAGCATATTAATAGGCATCAACAAAAGAACTTCGAAGCCAAACCTTGACTGATAGGTGAGCTCATATATCAACCGAATTCTTAAGGGTGGACGAGCTCATCTTAAAAAAAAAAAAATTTTTATATATAGATCATTCAAATTTGATGATATGCGTATCACTAACCAAAGAGAAATGTTATTTAAGAAAACTCATCCAATAGAATTTGAGATTATTTTATTATAATTTTATTTTATTTATATTTAAATATTATAATATTAATTTTAAAGTTTGTATTAAAATATGTGTAAATTTTATTGGATGAATTTTTATGGATGAAATATCAACCCATCAAGAAAATTTGCTAAAGTTAATTTATTAAGAGAAGTGTTATTTAAATTTGCTCACATGGTATCCAGAAAAATTTATCTAATGAGATTTAAACATCATTTTAATACAAACTTAAAAAATAATATTTGTATTATTTTAATTTAAATAAAAAAATATTAATAAAATAATATTTAAATTTTATTAGATAAATTTTTCTAGATAACATATGAACAAATTTATGTCTCATTGATATGAAGTAATGAGGACATGCAGATTTTGACTGCCTAACTAAGTTGGTCAAAATAAATGAAAAAAATTAAAGAAAAGCCGTTGGGCAATGAATATACATAAAAAGCCGTTGAGCAATGAATATACATAAGCTACTGCAATAACTTTAAATATATTCTCTTAAATACCCTCACAGTCTACTTAAAATTAGTGATTTATTTTTTTTTGAAAAAATTTAAATTTAAATGAGATAATTATGAAATATTTGAATTATTAATTTGTCAAGAATTTCGAACAGTCGTTTGGTTCAATTATTGCTTGGCCATTAAGCAAGATATTGAAAGAGTGCATTTAATATAGGAACGATAGAGATAATTTTGAGTATTGCTATACTTTATACTATAGTAGATACTAAAATATATATTAAGTTGAATATAATTTTTTTAGGATATATATGGACAAAAAAATTTTTTATTAATTCTAAATATTTTTTAATATATATTTTTATGCAATCATAGTCAAATGAGGGCGTTAAGAGTTTACCTAATGCTTGGTGCGAACTCATTAACTCCACCAACCAGCGAAATTGGGACAGTACCTGCCAAAACTAGCATTCAACTCCATCCCACGATTATCCATCCCTCTTCCACACTCAACGTGTATATTAATAGTTTTATAATCACTGCAAATTCCGACGACTTCAATTAGTGCAGATAAAGAAAGAATTTCGCAATAGTTCTCTGTCAAGGGCTCGGTTTTGGGTTACCTGCTGTCATTATCAGAGATTAGGACTCAGCTTTATTGGAGAATAAAGATAGGAAATGGATGATGTCCTTTTCTGTGAATAGATAGAAGAAATGGAATGGCTTTTGGTCTCTGCAAATCTTTTGCTTCTCTTTGAAAGGATTACGAGAAGATCCAACCGCCTGAGATATTCTTGATTTATAAGAAATTGTGTGAATTATGAGTCTTTTTCTTTCTTTAAGATGTCTTTTAATTTTCCTTTTCAGAGGGAGGCAGAAATGTGGCTCACCTCGCTGAAAGATATCGTCAAACGGTAAATGCAATAACATAAGGATTAAAATGATATTTTAAGCAATAGTTCAAATACTCCCCCGCAAAGTCATCGCACGTTGGCATATGTGCTAGCTTATTAGCGATCTCTTGAAACTTGGTGATAGACAACGGTTTGGCAAAGATGTGAGCAAGTTGCTTGTCACAGGGAATATGTTGAACTTTGTACAGATCCCAAACAAAATGATAATCTACCTCAACGTACTTCACACGGGTATGAAGAATTGGTTTGGAGGTGAGGTAGTTGGAGCCAAGGTTCACAAAGAAGGGTGGGTGAACTGTCAAGATTACTACCGATTTCAAGCAACAGGGGCTTGCTCCACATCACTTCAGCTGCAACATTAGCTATGGGTTTGTATTCAGCTTCAGCACTATAGCGAATGACAATTTGTTGCTTCTTTGAGGACCGCGAGATAAGGTTGGAAGGGCACAAAATAGCTCGAGGCGGGTTTTCGATCTATAGAATCCTTGCCCAATCAGCATCACAAAAAGAGGAGAGTGAAGCGAAGTAGCAGCTTGAGCAGTAAACCACTGTTGCTCGTATGATGAAGATAGTGCAAAATACGCTTGACTTTGGCCCAATCAGAGATAGTGGGATTGTGCATGGATTGACAAACTTTATTCACATTAAATGTGATATCCGATCTTGTGTGTTGTATTGGAGAGTGCTGTGTCGCAAACACAGCAACATGAGCATCACAGCAGAAGCGATTTGAGCTCAAGGACCGGGGTTACGTTGGCAGTTTCCAAGCAATCGATGAATCAATCAAGCACAACAAAAAAAAAATAACACCACATACATATGCACAACCACAAGCATCCAAACACAAGAATATTTACGTGAAAAACCTAAATATAAGAAAAATCACGGAGCTGTACCACACAGAAAATTTCCACTAAGAATCAAGAAGATTACAGAGTTATAAAGAGCTTCACATTCACGTAAATAATAAGCTCTTGCTAGGTTGAAGGAGAAGAGCAGCCACCACCTGATTAGGGTTCTATTTAATGTGCAAAGCTCCCTTCAACTGCAGCCAAAACCGTTAGCTTGCATTAGCTAGCCCTAGCTTGCACTCGAAACATCTCCATAATATTTCCTTATATATTCAGCCAACATTCGAACCCCAAATGGTCCAAAATACCCCCCAAATCACTTAGGGCGGTGCCTAAATCAAACCTAAAAACCGCAAAGCACTGCGGAGCATCGTGAGCACCCTAGTCTCAGGTAGGCAGGCGCCAAGGCGCGCTGTAGTGCTCTAGTCTCGAGCAAATTGACGCCAATCTCTATCTGACCTGCGTCATGACATGCTACAGCTCCCCAATCTCTGAATGCTGGCTCGCCACAGTACGTTGCAGGTTCTAGACTTCTCCAACTTGTCTCGTATCACCTAGAAACCTCCTAAAAGTTCACCAGAGCACCATTAGGAACTCTACAATGATCTGAATAGTCTCTACATCTCAACAACATCCCACTTGGAGACCTATTGGGATCATCCCTATTTTAGCCTTGAACCTTCATTGTCTTCTTCCATCACTGTTAAGAATGTGGTGCGGCTCACCGCCACTCTATCTTCATGTGTCGAGGCCAACTGAAGCAGAGCAAAGATTCAGTTTCTCAACTATTACCACTTTTGTAAGCATGTCATCAGAATTCTTTGAAGTGTGAATCTTCTCCAATGAAATTTGTCCTACTTCCAATAATTTTCTGATGAAGTGGTACCAAAGATGTATATGAATCATCCTGGCATGAAATGATGTACTTTTAGCAAAGTGAATAGTGCTCATTGTAACAACCCTAGGTTGTTATCCTGCTAAATATATATATGTAGCTTAATCAAGTTTCAATTTTAATACTATTGCTTTTAGAATATCAAATTGAGCTTATCTAGAAAATTTGAAGTCCATTGGACTTCTCCAAGTCCAAAATGGCAATTTGATCAGTCTAGATGCCCTAAATTAGACCTAAAATATTTTGATCTCAAAATTAAAATTTAATTGCATTTTTGAATTCCTCACCCCTAAATTAGCTAGGGGTGAAAGTTTGGTACAATTTGGAGGTCATTTAGGCCATAATTCACATTTATTTAAATTGGTATAATTGTAATTTAGGGTTCCTAATAATCTTTAATAGCAAATATACCATATTCCATCAGTCGACCGCTTTAAAAACAGGTGGCGCGATCTGAGCCATCTGTTTCCCGGATCAGATCGTGCGGTCCGCGCCTTAGCTTAGATCCGATCCATCTCGACCGTTCTGCGGTTTGATCAAGGGATCGGACGGTATCCAACTACCCCCGTAAGTAGCTCTGATCGTCCGTCGAATCTGAAGATTTAATCCAACAGACGATCTTCTCCCCACGATCGGCCGTTAGTTGTCAGAGGATGTGAGCCATCCCGCTTCAACGAATGATCCATCAGACGGCCGCCGTGGATCCCGCACTGCTCATCGTCTTCCCCCTCTCCGCTCGAATCCCTGATAGGGAGATTAGCATCTCCGACAGAGAGATTCGCATCCCCGACAAGCAGAGCCTATCCCCCACTCCCCTAGCCAGCTCAGCATGGTCATTAGTGGTTTCCCTGATATAGTGGAACCTCTTGGTCGGGCCCTTTGGCCCGATACGCCTTGGAAAGGAAGCTTAGAGAGCTCTCCATAGCCCGAGCTCTCGAGTCAAGCAAAGACTCAACCTTACTCTCAATGCTTCCCTGAGGCTATAAATAGCCTCAGGTCTCACTTAAAAAGGTTTTTGCTACTTGATTGAGTTCAATTGGAGTTCTTCCCCCGCTCGCCATTGCTGGTTTGCCAAGCTTCCTCCAGGTGCTCCCGAGCTTGCGTACCGTTGATAGAGGGCTGCTCCTGGAGTTCAGGACCCCTAAGAGCCTCTAAAGCCTCATTGTTGCAGCGGATCATCTCCTGTCTTCTAGCTCAAACTCTGTCCAGCAAAGCCAGGTACCCCCCAGTCTAGATTGAGTCACATAGACTCAGCTCCTTCCCAACTACAATTGTTAAACTCATCTCTAGTTCTGGCGAATTCAGTGCAATCGAATTGACGGTTTGGGTGTGGTCCGATCGATTGTATCAATGGAACGGACCACCCACCTTGTGGAAATTGGGACCGAGTAAGGTCCTAGATATCTAGAGCCTCCCAAGTCACACTAGGGTAGGGCTTCGATTCATTGGTGCACCCTGATGGTGAATGGATCAAGCCCTAGTCTGGGCAAGCTCCCTATGAGGAGAATTTCTCCTCACTGTGAGGGACTTCCATACAAATTGGGGAAATAGACTCTCGTAGAATTAGCCCACTCTATATGAAATTCTAGGGTTCTAGAGGTTGTTCCTGGTCCCAGTAATGCGCAGCTATCGTTCTTGCGCCCTGGCATGGCTCCATGACTGAAGAATTTGGTGCTTAGGGTTAGCCCTATCCGTCCTCAGTCAGGGCCAAGCGGGGAGGAAGAAGACGACAGCGCGGGTCGGGCCTACTCGTGACCCGCGCTGTCTAACAGTGACGGGCCTTTAGGCCAGAACGGCCCGCGTGTTTTGGGAACAGGCCGGCGCCATTTAAATAAATATTAATCGAATTAATATTTAATTTCCTTAAGGAAAATGGGATAATTCAATTAGAAAAATGCAATTCAAATTAATTGAATAACTTTTAATCCACTGGTCCAAATCCTATGATATCATATATGAAATTAAATTGAAAATCATCAGGAGTCTAAATATAAAATAATATTGTACATCTGATAGTTAGATTTTTTATTTTTGCTTAATCATCATAGATCTTGATTAGGGTGAATTAGCAATTTTACTTAGCCAAATTGCATGTTTAGGGTGCCATTAGTCTCCTTATGCAAAGTAGAATGGATGTGCTAAGTGAATTATTTTTCTGATCTCTGTATTTTAATTTATGCCCTAATCTTGTTAAACCATGATTAGTAAAAATTAGGGTTTGTATATGTTGGATCTTCTTAGCAAATTTGGTCTCTGATTAATTGTATATTAAATGAAACTTGTGTGCCAAATTGTAGGGAATTTTGATGGCTAGATCTATAATTAAGTGCTAATCCATTTGAATGGATTTAGGGTTTGCTTAGTACAATTACTTTCTATTTTTACTATTTTTTCTATTAATATATTTCATAATAGTAAGGTAAATGTATGAAAACCATATATGCTAATTTATAATGTATAACTTGAATAATCCTAAACATTGAAGAACTTAATCACCTTAAATAACTTAAGAAGTTTTAAGACTTTGATCAATCTATTAAGACTTGATCTAGGTCTGAGATTGCTACCAATAATATACCCTTAACCCCCTAATTTGACATTGATCTATAAATGAACACTTGATCTTAATTAAGATATGAGTAGGGGTCCAACCCTAATCTACTTAAGTAAGATCCAAATCCTTAAACCTTAATTAAATTGACTTGATTATAAGATAATGAAATTGATATTATTCCAATAATGCATTTGATTTGATATTGATCTTAAACATTTGGATTAGACATATTAAGGTTCATAATAAATCATGAGATTGCTTAATCTAGATCTGAACCTTAAATCCTTGATTTTCTCCTGAATAAGACTATTAACATTAAAAGACTAATAAAATCATATTGATTGCACAAGTGATCTAAAACTTTAACAACATCCTTGATTTAAATCCCATAATCTTAGAATAAGATGGGATCAGATGACTGAATCATCTGATCTGATCATTCTAAACCTACTAAGAAACAAAACCTAAGGTTTTAATATCAGAATTTAGGGTAGGATCTTAAGTCATAAGGTCGTCTCTAAAGTATTTTAAGGATCTAAATTCAAACAAACATTGAGGTAGGAGGACCTTGTATAATTCCTTGAGGTAGAAGCCTAGATGGTCCCTTAGCCTTAGAAGTTGATCCTAACCCCTCGTGGTAGGAAGCACTTAAGACATTAGAATGATACCTTCCCTTGTGGTAGAATCCATATCGAGTGATTCTCAATCACATTTTCTTGGAGCCTTGTGTAGGAATCACCCAATTAGCATAGGTCTTTATAGTCTTGATAATTCCTTGATTTATTAAATAGACTTGTTTGAACCACGATTATTGGGTGGTGTAATATAGTATACCCATATTACTGGTTCTTCAGTAGTATTCGGGATTGGTTGATTCACTCTAATGGAGACTTATAAGCAGGTTCTATCCTGCATGATTAGACAAATACAGTCTCGTTAGAGTAAATCACCCAAGACTAAGAGTGTATTAAATGGGTACTTATTCCTTAGTTTGATTGAAATACAAATTGCCAACGGGCAATGCCTCCTGGCGAAGACCGCTTCAATAGGTATGGTTCAAACAAACTAAGTAATTAGAATCACCTTCTTAAAAACACTGAGTGTGATTGTGAGTTAGGCATCTTAATAGCTTAGCTTGAGATACAAATCGCCAACGGGTGATGCCTCCTATCGAAGATCACTTCGTTAGGGTGGCTTAATCAAACTAAGTGATAAGAACCACCTTTCTTGCAAATGTGCTAAATATGTGTATACAATCATCCTAGCTAATGATTTTTAAGTAAATCTTCAACTTTGACCAATTATCATTCTAGAAGCTAGGAGTCAGAATCCTTCCTGCATAGTGGAGACCTAGAATTTATTTTTTGTATTCAAAGTTTTATGGATTTTTAGATTTTACTCATATAGAATAGAAGCATGGGCATATACATGAGCATGAGTTTTATGAATCATTTTAGTAGTGATGCATAAGTATCAGTGATAAATTATGGGTTACGGAATGTTACATACATAGACTAGGGAATCTCAGGATGCATCAGCATCATCATACTGTCTTCCCAACTGAGTGTAAGTATACATTGGACTGTACAACTCATAGCCTTTCAGTGATAGTTCTATGACATACCGTGGCATACCGTGTTGTGGCATATTTAAGTACATCATTCTAGTGATAAATAGTACATCATTTGACTTTTTATATTAATTTCTAAGCAGTTTATATTTCTATTTACTTTTAGTATTCAGTTTTGATGCAATTTTACTTGTTTAGCCTTTATAGTTTCAGTTACCTAGTGCCTTTACTATTATTTCCTACAGTTGTGTTTACTTTACTATCTATTGCATTTACTTTAAAACTACTTAGTTAGTTGCGATGTGTTAGACTTATTGTCTAACATGGAGAACTTTTGGGATCCGACAATTTGCTAGATCCCGAGTAGCTTGTGGAGACAGGGTAGGAGAACTTATAAGGGATCCTGGAGGAGTACGTGGAGCCTTAGTGGAGCAGCTTTCCACCTTTTATTACTGCCTTACTTTTAGCACTTTAGATAGACTCTGCATTTTATCTTTTAAATCAGTTTGTAATAACTCTGAATGTATTATTACTTTTCTTTTCTGAGACGAATATTTACTACTGCTCTATGATAAATGTATTCTAGATGTCTTTCTTTAGCTTCTGCACTCTGTTATACTACTATACTTAGTATTGTGATGTGATCAACATACTAGAAATGCTGATATATTGATAACGTATATTGGATTCATATTTACCTTTCTAAATCTAATGTACATATTAGTCTAATACTTAAGAAAATTAATCTACTCTTATCTTAAGTATTGACTCTCGATCCTACTCTTAGGTTCGAGTCAGCAGCCCTCAGTGTGGCTCAGTCCCCATAACCTATTTGGGAAGATGAGTTTGCTTGCTCTTGTCTTCCCGAGTAGCACATCGCTCCACCGCTGATTACGATTATACTACCCTTTTGCGCGCGATGACGGGACAGGGCGCTACACTCATACTATTGATGTAGAGTATCACATCCTCCTGCTCCTTGCCAAGTTCTGCCATGAAACTCTTCAACCAGAACATCTCCTTACTCGCCTCAATAATGGTGACGTACAGTACCTCCGTAGTAGATAGAGCAATTATGTTATGTAGCCTAAAGATCCAGCTCACCACTACACTTCCCAATATAAACACATATCTAATTGTAGCACCCTACCCCGTTGCCACGCGCTAAGAGTAATTTGGCGGCGGAACGATGCACTACTCAAGGAGGAAAGAATAACCCGTCTCCCCGAATAGCTGAAAACCAAGCCCATCTGAAGGGCTACTGACTCAACCACAAGGAGGGTTTAGAGCTAATACTTAAGATAAGAGTAGTATCCTTATCCTAAGTATTAGATAAATACATATATTGGATTTAAAATACAATAAGAACCCAATATATATATAAGATATCAGCATTTCTAGTATACTGATCACATCACAATACTAAGTATAAGTAGTATAAAAATATAGTGCGAAAGCTTAAAGCATACATCTAAATACATTTATCACAAAAATAGTATGAAAACATTCATCTCAGGAAAGAAAGGAAAGTACATCCAGAATTATTACAAATATTTACTGAATAATAGATATAAAACTAAATACTGAACTGAAATTAAACTAAGTAGCTGAAGAAGAGTCCACTAATGCTCCACGAGCTCCTCCTGGATCTCCTGGATGTCCTCTTGACCTGGCTCAGTATACTGCTCAGGATCTAGCAAATTGCCGGATCCCAAAAGTACCTCATGTTAGACAATAAGTCTAACACATCGAAACTAATCTAACTGTTCTAATTATTTATTTAATATTTACATAATACGAGTAAATCTGCAAAAAAATTGTAAAAGTAACTGAAAGTATAAATCTGTCTAAAACTGTACAAAACTGAAGTAGTGTAAAGTAAAACTGAACTGTAACTGAATATTTAAAATAAATCAAAATAGTGCTGAATTTGAAACTGAGTAATCATATGTACAACTATGCTGCATGTCACTGAAACTGTGCATCTGAATATGCCATAATATGGTATGCTACTGATATGCTACCAAAATATCACTGAACTGTTATGAGCAGTACGGTCCAATGTCTATATACACCCTGTTGGGAATACTATTTATTGATGACACTAATGCATCCAAAAATTCCCCTGTCAATGTATGCAACATTCTGTAACTCATAGATCATCACTGATACTTATACATTATTCTGATTCTCATACATCATTCTGATATTCACACATCATGCTTATGCTCATGCTCATGCTTCTAAACTACATGAGATAAATCCAGGAAATGCTTAAAATCTGATAATGAATCCAAAGTCCCCATTGTGCAGAATCCTGCTAAAAGGATTCTGACTCCTAAATTCAAATCTCGATAATTGGTTAAAGTTGAGAGTTTATTTAAAAATGATTAGCTGGGATGATTGTATACACATATTTAGCATATTTGCAAGAAAGGTAAATTTAACCCTTATCTTGTTTAAACTGCACTTATCGAAGCGCACTACGATAGGAGGCAGAACCTGGTCACAGTTTACATCTCAAGTTAAGTTGTTAAATGCCCTAATTACAAGCATACTTAGTGGTCTACACAAAGTGACTTCAGATACTTAGTTTGCTTAAACTGCACTTATCGAAGCGCACAACGATAGGAGGCAGAACCCGGTCGCAGTTTACATCTCAAACTAAGGATCTTGTTCACTAATTGTAACACTCTTAGTCTTGGAAGATTTACTTTAATGGGACTGTATTCGGCTAATCTCGCAGGACAGCACCTAGTTATAAGTCAACATTGGAGTGAATCAACCAATCCTGAATATTACTGAAATAATCCAGTACCATGGGTATACTCTGCTGTACCCAACCAATAATCTAAGTTCAGAAGGTTCTAATTAATCAATAAAGATTTATTAAATCTATTAATCTTTACTCTAAGTAGGTGTATCCTACACAAGGCTCTAAGGATGTGATCAAAGGATCACTCAACATAGGTTGCTACCACGAGGAATGAGTCATAATCTAAGTACTTTAGGTGCTTTCTACCACAAGGTACCAAGTGCAACTTCTAAAGTTTTGAAGGATCAACTAGGTTTCTACCTCAATAAGTTACAAAATTCCTTCCTACCTCAATGTATCATTAGTTAAGGTCTTTAATCATTTCAATGACGAATCCTATTGCAAGACCCTTAAGATCTCACTTTTCTACTTCTTAAGGTTTACTTGTTATACTTAAGTTAAGATGATTAGATCAAATGATTAAAATTCATTTGATCCTTTCCTATTCTATAATCTTGGGATAAAATCAAAGATCTTATTAGATTTAGATCATTGCATAAATCATTACAATTTTATTTCCATCTTATGTTAATTGTCTTATATAAGAGAAAATCAAAGATTTAAAATTTAGATTCAGATAATTCAATCACACATATTCAATGTTATCCTTAGCACTTCTAATTTGATGATTTAAGATCAATACCCAATCAAATGCATTATTGGAATAATGTAAACCAGATCCTCTTACAATCAAGTAGATTGATTAAATGATTAAGATCTAGATTTTAATCAAGATAAGTTAGAGTTTAATCCATAACCCATCTATCATTAAGACTAATAGTTAATTTAAAGGTCAATGGCAAATCAATGTATTATTATCATATTATTGATGTCAACTTAGGTTTGGATTAAGTATCATCTACTTAATCAAGTTATAAAGATTCCCATGTTCAAGTGATCACATTTAAGTGTCCAAATAAGTGTTAAGGTTCTCTAATATACATCCTAAGTTCATGAACACATATAGATGAAAAGGTAACATAAAATAAAAAGATGATTGTTGTTAATCAAAATCTAAATCAAATAAAAGAGATTAGCACTTAATCACAATTGTAAAAGATCAAAGTTTCATGCCATTTAGATTATTAAGGTATACCTAATTGATACAAGCAATTAAAACTCCAGTACTTAGCATATGGCGTAACATGTATTTAAGATACATAGGTTTTGAGCACTTAATGAAATTGACAAAGTTTCAAATTCAATTTTCAAATAGAATTTTATGTAGTGTTCAATTTTTACTAAAATAGGTTCAAATTTAGTATAACACAACCCCACTAGGGTCTTAAGGGTCTTAAAACACCAAAACAGTTGAGTTTTGGCCATTTCAGCCAAAACTGGACAGTTTTACAAAATCTGGACAGTTTCTGGAATTCTGGGAAATTTTGCAAAATTTGGGCGTTGCAGCGCGCTGGAGCGCTTTCCGTGCGGTAGCGCGCGGTAGCACTTTCTGCGCGGTAGCGCCTTTGCACCTCGGCTTGCTGCGGTTCGCTACGATCCGCTGTAACCCGCTGAGCCCCGCTGCAGCGCGCTATGGCACGCTGTAGCGGTTCATTTTGCAAAACTACTGTTCAATTAATTTATTTTGTCACTTCCTAAGATCTGAAATATTTTTGCTAAGATCCGCTGCAGCGCGCTGTAGCGTCCCATTTTGCAAGTTACCGTTCAATTAACTGTTATGGCAGTTTCCTAAGTTTCGTGAAATGCCGCTGCAGACCGTTGCAGCGCGCTGGAGCGGTTCATTTCACAATTTTACTATTCAATTAGTTAATATGCATTTTCCCTAAGTTTTCATGTCCACTGCAGCTCGCGACAATCCGCTGCAACGCGCGACCGCGCGCTGCAGCGGCGGACGGTGATTTCGCCAGGTGCGAAACCCGCGAGAGACATTTTTCGAGCCTAATTACTCTCAATCCAGAAAGTTCCATGATTCGTGTCATATATCAATGAAAAGGTATTTCCGATAGCTTTCCATCAACACCAAAATTGGCACGAACGGAGCCACTTAGCTATACCAAAAATGATGAAGAATGACAGGGTATACGAAATAAAGAAAAACAGAGCAGATTTTCATGGAGTTTTTAAGAGCCTTAATGGCTTTCATACATACATATAGATATTCCAAGGCTGCATTCTAACATCATAACAACATAAGTAAGATAAGGAGAGGAGCAAGAGGGTACCTTTATGTTCTTAGAAGGAGAGGAAGAGGAAGGAACCTTTGTTGCCTTCTTCTTCTTTCTTCTTCTTCTTCTTCTTCTTAGGGTGAAGCAATGGGGGGAATGAGTGGAGAAAAATTCAGCAAGCATGAGAAGGGGACTGAGCTCTCCATTTAAAGGAGAGGGAGTGTAGGGAGCCATCATGGCTAGGGAGGCTATGGAGTAGAGCCATCATGCTTGAGCATTAATGGGGCATGGCTTGAGGAGGAAGGGAGAGATGGCCAGCCGAAATGTGCAAGGGTCTATCAGCCAAAATACTAAAAATTGGGGGAAATTGCAAATAAGGGTCTCAATGATTGCCTAATTGCATATTTATTTTTCCGAATTATTTAAAAATTCTGATTTTTGAAACGCACTCCGAAAAATCCCAAAAATTCACCCCAAGCTAATTTGGGGGTGAGGAATTCAACGACAAAGTCGGATTTCAATTCCGACGATTATTTAATTATCATATTTTTCGACGCATTTAATTTTATTAAAATATTTGTGAAAATTCGACGACTTCCAAACGCATCCAAAACATCACCCCTAGCTAATTTGGGGGTGATGATCGCAATGACGAAGTCGGATTTCGATTTCGAGGTCAATTTAAATACCTCAATTTTCTAATTAATTAAATATTAAAATATTCTGAGTTAATTGGTTGGTCTCCGAATTGATCCAAACCTTTAGGGTTTAGTCCTAATGATTAGACGAACTTAATGAATTGATGATTATGATACGATTAAGCTAAATTCAAGCTGGGTAACAATCTTGGGTTGTTACACTAATAGTGCTCCTTTGGCTATTAACATCTCCTATAAGATCTGAATCTACAGAGCCCTATAAAGAAATATAAGACCTACCAAAGCAAAGTGTTTTGCCCACTGTACCTTTCAGATACTTCAAAATCCACTTGATCGCATACCAATGGTACTTTCCTAGGCTTCCCATGAATCTACTGACCACTCCCATTACATGTGCAATGTTCGGTCTCTTGTAGATCATCATGTACATCAAGCTCCCAACCATTTAAGCATAAGGAACCTTTTTGCATGTGTCCTTCTCCTCTTTAGTCTTAAGTATATGATCCTTTGATAAACTGAAGTGAATTGCTAGGGGAGTGAACACTAGATTTTCCTTGCTCATGTTGAATATTTTCAACACCTTTTCAACATAGTTCTTCTAAGACAGCTTCAGAATTCTTGGACTTCTCTCCCTATTGATTATCATCACAAGAATCTACTTGGCCAACCCCAATTCCTTCATGTAAAACTCTCTTGGCATATGCTCCTTCAGTATCTTTATCTCCTCCATGTCCAATCATGTGATCAACATATTACTCACATATAACAAAAGAATGATATAGAAGTGCTTACATTATTTCTTATAACAACAGTGTTCCGACTAAAACCTCCTGTACCCAATTTCTGACGTAAACATGTCGAATCCTCTGTACTATTATCTAGGTGCTTGTTTAAGGTTATAGAGGCTCTTCTTAATCTTGCATATTAGCTCAGTTTTTCCTTTCTCTTGAGCCTTTCTTTAACAACCCTAATATTAAATCAGAAACCCAACTCAATATTATAGCATTACCATAGAAATTAACACTGAATTAGTAGAAAACTTTCCCACTATTAAGTGCTATGTGGCTAAGAATCTTTTTGAGGCAAGGAAATTAGAAGTAAAAATGAATAAGTAAATAATGTAAGTTGGAGCATTCAAATCCATCATCCAAACCAAGCAAGTATACAAAAATAAAAGTACATCCACGCAGAATTAAGTTATTATAAAGTGAATTAAAAGTTATTAAAATATGCTAATCCTCACAACAAAGCAATAAGAAGGAAGCATATCTCCAAGATACTGACGACCGGTACTAGTCCTAGCTCCAAGATCCAGATGATGTTCTTGATCTACCGTATTTAGTTTTTAATATGGTAAGGTATAGCCAACAAAGTAAAAGCAGGTGAGTAGACTTAAGAAGTCTAAGTATATTTTAGAACTACACTTAATTTTATTTTGTTTTAAGCAGATATCACATTTTCCATTTACAATTTATATGAGTAAGGGGAGTATTAAGCATCAAAGGTAGGATATAAAAGTGTGTAAGAGCAATAGAGTAAAGTAAAAAGAGAAAGTACTCACTAGTAGCTTGCTATAGCCTGCATCAAAAAGTAAGGGAAAATATACATCCTATAAGGGCTAAAAACTACTAAAGTGTAAATGTAAATATGAAGGGATACATTAATATGTCCATTAGAATTATGCTAAGTGACATATAAAAGAGAGCAGAGCATGCATAAATGTAAGTAAAAAAGCAACATACATTGCAAGTAAAGTAAGGACTATAATGTGAGAAAAGCAACAATAAAAGTAGTACTATATAGTAAAGTAAATTAAAGGTGAAGCTCAGTCACATGGACTAAATAAACATAGTCAAGAACTTTGATAAGTAAGTATAGTCAGAAGACTATAATAAGTAGCTCACAATCAACAAGATTGTGATAAAAATAATGTTAAGTTATTTAAGTTATAAATGGTTTTATTATGTGGGCATAAATTACAGAATAAAAGAGGAGTTAAGCATGTCTTCTTAATTAAGTAAAGCGGGGCCTCCCAAAACACACACTCCTCTTCTAGGATATGTGTGGTCACTTTATTACTTTGTAGCATTCCCTAGCTTGTAGTCTACCATATGAAACCCCTAAGTTTAATAATTTAAAGTTTTATTTATGCATAATATCTTTATGGATGTTAAAGGTTGTAGTCTCAAAGCAAAGTAGCATTCAAGGAATTCAAGTTAATTGTAAATCATGTGATATTTATTATTGTCTAATCTTGTTATCTACCTTAATGATTGGAGAAAATATAGTTCCCAATTGACTTAGACATTATGAATCTTTAAGCCAACCGAAGAATAATAAAATAAGTAGTTAAGGTTTGAAAGTAGTGTTTTGATTAATATTTACTTTTGTGACAAAATAATCTATAAGTATATAAATTCAACATGACTCTGATCCTATGTTATTCTTAAGCCAATTAATCTTCATTGGTTACTAGACTTAAGGCTAAGGTCTTATAATTAGGAGATATAGGTTGTAGATTCACTACCTTGAAACTCACTAAGGCAACATAGTTTGAAGTGATTCTAGCTCATAGGTTCATTAAGTTAGCTAAAAACCCACATGGGAGGTGCTAGAAGTAGAGTTAAAGGAAAGGTTACAATATAATAGCTTCTAGGTTTGCTTACGCCATTAGGGATTATAAGGCTTAATAAACGGATAGATCACTCTTAGAAAGCTAAATAGTGCTAAGTTAAGAACTAGAGAGGTTAGGGTAAGGTTTGCACTTAAAGGGAAAGGGTTCACTAAGCCTAATTCCAAATAGTACTAAATGGTCCTAATAGGACTATCTTCTACTAGCAAGGGTGTTCAATTAGTTGATAACACTTAAGGTATAGATTCACTATACATAATTAGGTGATTAATCAAGTATTGGGTTTCCAATATATTCTATTTCTCTCATTATTGAAGGCTTGAATATCTGTTTGTTAGATAAATTAATAAGCATCAAACTATGATTTCCATGGCCTAAGCTCACTCCTTCGTGTGACCTAAAAGTCCAATTTGGAATCAAGTTTGCTGTCCTAGGGTAAAAGATCTAGAATATGCAAGCTAGAAATCATGAAAATTCCATTTAATGAAGATTAGAGGTGCCAAAAATCCATTTTCTCCAAATGACATTCAATAAAAAAAAATCAGTAAATATGGAATCCTCATATTACAAAGAGTAAAATGATATTAAGTAGGTCAAATTTGGACAATATTGACAAAATTAGGATTTTTGGGACTCCTAACTGTAATTAAAATGTGATTAATAAAATTAGTCTTCTAATCCAAAATTTAACTTCATATTATTGTTTCTCTCATTTTTCTAATCAAAAGAATATATAATTTTGTATAATTTAGAATTGTATAACTAAATTTATGAAGAAAATAACATTTGAAATTATTTATTTTATGTTTAAAATTAAATTAAATTAGGGTTACTGTACTGATTATCCGACAGGCGCGCACACAACCTTACGGGAAGCACGCGGGTCGACCCACATGCACAGTATGCAAGTGCATTCACAAGGAATGTGTGGCCACAAAGAAAGGCTTGGTTCGGTCCTGACTCGACTTGACTCGAGACGCAAAATCTTCCACGTCAGGAACCGCATGGGACCAAGCTAGGGCTTTCTTTCCCAGTCAAACTTGGGAGTCCCACAGTGCAGTCGGCACGATAGTGTAAAGGACTCTTCATGGCCAACGTGCTAAGACCATAATCATAGGCTGCCGGTGACTGGACTGCAAACTAACCTATGCTCCAGCTTCATCAAAGCGAGTTAGGGCATAGCACTGCATATGACTATTTATGCCTGGCAAAATTAAGCACGTATCGAGCTCTATAGAGCTTAATTGGCCCCACAGGAAGGGTTACCATACTGTGAAATAGGTAAGCGAACATAAATTGAATGGAATGAGCAATTGATTGTAAGTTAAGGTGTGTACCTTTATCGTGTTTGTTGGCTGGATATTAGGGTTAGGGCTAGGTTACAAACGAAGCTTCTATTGGCTCCTCAGGAATCCTCTGAGCTCACTCTAGCAAATGTGAAGAAGGAAGAGAAAAATGGATCCTAATAGATAAGGGAGAAGCCAGGGAGGCTCGGTTGGGGTACGACACATGCCCGCCTGCCATTGCAGGAGTTTGATCATGGCTCGGAGGCGGGGACATACAAGGAGTTGATCACGGTCATCAGATCAAAATCTTAATCCGACGATCGGATCGAGCTGCTCAATTTTGTGCCTTCGAATCACCCGTTAAAAAACATGCAACAGTCCAGATTATCAGATCTTGTTGTCTTGTGCGCTAGCCTCATGCACAACATCATCACCTTCTACAGGTGACCATTAGGATTGTTTTAATTATAATATTTAATTAATAAATTGTATATTTTAATAAATCAAAATAAAAAAATCAAATGAGCTCTAAAAAATTCCAAAAGTTCACCCTTAGCTAAATGAAGGGTGAGGAACTCAAAAATAAAGTCGGATTTTAAATCTGAGATTAATTTAATTATCTTAATTTTCCAAGCTCGTAAATATATTAGAATATTTGGAGAAACTTCGACAACTTCAAAAAATTCCCAAAATATCACATATACCTAATTTGGGGGTGAGGGGTTCAATGGTGAACTCCGATTTTGATTTAAAGGTCAAATTAAATTAGGTAATTTTTAGGTTAATTAAAATATTCAAAATATTTGTCAAATACAAACAATCTCCAAATCACACCAAACTTCAAGTGTAAGCTTCTAATGCTATTATAAGTGCACTTGTAGTGAAATTAAGCTAATTGGGCTACCCAATAATGGGTAATAACACTAGGGTTGTTACACTTGTATCCCACCGGTTGTTGCATGTACAGCTTATCTTCCAACTATCCATAAAGAAATGCAATCCTTACATCTATTTGCTCCAAGTGCAAATCTTCAGTAGCAATAATTTTCAACACAACCCTGATTGTCATCATCTTAACAACTAGGGAAAAGATATAATGTATTCAACTCCATTCTACTACTAGAAGCCTTTTATTACAAGCCTCACCTTGTAGCATTTGCTCCCATCCAGTTCTTCCTTTAGTCAATAAACCCACTTATTCTGAAGGGACTTCTTTCTAGCTCGTAGAGCTGTCAACTCCCATGTCCTATTTGACATGAGTGATGCTATTTCATTGTTAATGGTAGCCTTTCACTTAATTGAATCTTCTACTTGAAGTGCCTCTTTAAAAATTTCTGGTTCACCACCATCCATTAGCAACAAATAATATAAGCAAGGAGAGTACCTCTATGGTAGACTTGTGACTCTTATGGATCTCCATAATATGGGTGTTTGTGGTTCAATTTCTTAAACACCCTCATGAGAGTCTTATCGTACATGCTCCTCTGGCTCAACATTATCATCAACTTCTATGTGTCAGGGCTCACTATCAGAAGCAGCCTTGGAATCAGTCCTAACTCCAAAATAATCCATGTACATCTCACTTTCATTGAAAGTGACATACTTGATTTTGATAACCTTCTGGTTCTGATTGTCCCAGAATCTATAGATGAACTTGACCACGCCATATTCAATAAATGTTCACTTGAGCGCCTTTGCATCAAGCGTGCTCCTAGATTCTACATCAAGATGCACATAGGATGAACAAGTAAATACCTTGAGGTTGTTCAATTTCACCTCCTTTATGCCCTAGGCCTCCATAGGAATGTCTTCATTTAGGGGTATGAAAGGTCATCTATTAAACAAATAAATAGCTGTTTTAATAGCCTCGGCCCAGAATTGCTTTGGGAGACTTGTATGCAACCTCATGCTTCTGGCGCATTATGTGATCATCTTGTTCATCTATTATGTAACACTATTTTTCTGTGGTATTTTTGAAATTGTAAATTCCCTCTTGATTCCTTTCAAGGCACAAAACTTCTTAAACTCCTTGTCATAATACTCTTCTCCATTATTGGATCTCAAGCACTTAAGCTTCAACCCTATCTCATTCTCTAATAAAGCTAATCATTTCCCAACATAAAATATATCAAATTTTTGCTTTAGGAAGTAAACCCATACCTTCCTTGTATGGTCATCAATGATGGTGACAAAATGCATGGCTCTACCTATGGAAAAAGTAGGAGCTAGCCCCCTTACATTTGTAAACACCAACTTGAATTTTCTACCTTTCAGCTCTCTCCCAACTTTAGAGAATGAAACTATTATTTTCTTGATAGCACATAGTATTCATAGAAATCCAAGTCCAGTGACTTTAGTCCTAAAAGCATTCACTTTGACTATAGGGATTTCAAACTCCCCCTCACTCATATAGCCAAGCCTCTAGTGCCATATACCTGCATCTATCTATTTTGCACCTGCAATGGAATTAGACACTTTATTGATCAATTAAAGTGTGTCTTCCATGTTTCCCCATGCAATAATGAGTGCACCTTTGGTGACCTTCCATTAGTCCCCTATAATGCATGTACTGTAGCCCTCCCTAGCTAGCTAGCTAACTGAAATTAGGAATCTCTATAGATATTGCATGCCTTATCATCTCCAAGATATGCCTTCTCCAAGTCACCCTTAGTGTAATTCTTAAAAGCAACCCTCATAGTAGTTGCATGAAAGGATGCGCCCGAGCCCACCACTCAGGACTTTGTGTTGACAAGTGACAGGATCAATGCATCCTGGTACTCTTCTACTGAAATATTCACTGTGGGGCACATATCGTTGCTCCCACCACTTGTCTTCTTTAAGATAGGGTAGTCCTTCTTTAAGTGACATGCTTTTTCATAGTTTTAGCAATCTGGCTTTACTTTTTGGGTCATGATTTTCCTTGTCTTGACATAAACCTATTTTTATTATGTCTCTAATCTACACCTCTTTCTCAGCTTTCAGCATTTAATGATGAAGTAGATGCCTCTCCATGGGATCTTTTCTACATCTCTTCATTCAGCATCAACCTTACAATGTTGTCAAATTTTAACAACAAATTTCCCAATGAATTACTGATGGTTATAACTAGCACATCTCTACTATTTGAAAATGATGAGAGGACTAATAGAGCTCAGACATTGTCATCAAACTTGATGCCCACCAAACTCAACTGACTCATCACATTGTTGAACGCATTGAAATGTTCAGTCACTGAGTTGCCATCCATCATCTTCATATAAAACATTCTTTTTATTAGAAAAACTTTGTTGGATGATAAAAGCTTATCATACATCCTTATTAGAGCATCCATGAGATATGCAATAGTTTTCTCATTAACAATAATAAATGCAATAGAAGATAACAATGAAGAATGAATCAAACTCAATGCGGTTTTATCAAGAACCTCTCACTCTTCATATAATATATTAATTTAGTTTTCTGCTAGCTCCACTTAATGGTAGATACAACTTATTATGGTAGAGCAAATCCTCTATTTGTATTTTTCAGAAAACAAAATTAGTATTGTTGAACTTTATTTTGTGTTTCATTTCATTGGTCATTGCTCTCACTTAAACTATAAACCCTTGAGCAACAATAATAGATGATGAACCTCGCTCTAATACTACTTGTTGTGTCACAAATCAATCAAGCACAACAAAATAGAAATCACAGCACATCAACATGCATAATCATAAGCATCCAAACACATTGACATTTATGTGAAAAACCTAAAGATGGGAAAAACTATGGAGCCACAACACACAGAAAATTTCTACCTTAAATTAAGAAGATTACAAAGTTACAAAGAGCTTATACTTCACATAAATAATAAGCTCTTACTCTAGGTTTAACGAGAAAAGGAGCAGCCACCACCTCATTAGCTTATCCTAGCTTGCACTCAAAACATCTCCATAATGCTCCCTTATATATTCAACCAACATTCAGACCTTGAATGGTCCAAAAATATTGTTGTTTAAAACTAAGCTCAAACCTAACACGCTTTAATCCGTAGCGGACGCGGTTTGAGAAAGAGTGCACACTTCAAGGGATTCGAGGACCGGGGTTGCATTGATAGTTACCAAGCAAACTTAGAACATAAGCTTGCAAGAAAAAATCACAGCATACAAAGAAACATCCAAACACAAATATATATGTGGAAAACCCAAGAATGGGAAAAATCATAAGAATCAACTACAATAACTTGAATTTTATAGAGTTACAAAGAGATTATCATCTCAGCACAACTGCTCTAGCTCTTACTCATGGAGAGGAGATGAAGCAGCTACCACTTGGAATATCTCCTTCAACCTACAAGGGCTAGCTTACACTGTAGCTCCCTAGGGTTTAGCTTAGGGTTCTTCTCCTCACAGTAACCTTTTCCTTCAAACTAAGAATGCCAACACATAGGTTTTCACTTAACCTATTTTCTTAAGTAGCTAGCTAAAAAATGGGCCCTAAAATGTCCAAAATGCCCTCAAATTTTCTTAGGGCATAACCTGGACTAGGCTGATTTCCGCCGAGAACTACGACGCTCCATAGAGCTCGCGTTCTTGAATTGAATCTGCTGCGGTACGCTGTGGCATGCCACGATGCACTGTAGCGCCCACAGTCTCGAGTATAGACTAATATGGTGTGCTGTAGAGCCCGCGCCTTGAGATGGACCCGCTGACTCGCTATGGAGTGCTATAGCACTGATTTCTGTTGCAACGAGCTACAATGATGATTTCCACTGTGGTACGCTGCAGCGCCTGCTTCTCAATTTCTAAATGCTGAGGCACGTGCCAGCGCCTCAACTTTCAAGTAAGAATCGCCTAGGTGCGCCATAGTGCGGTTCTGCATTTTTGCTTCTCCTAGACACTAAAGGCTCTCCATTATATAACAATCTCCCACTTGGAGAACTTTAGCAAAATCTACCCTCCTTTCCACCATTGACCCTTCACTGTCTTCTTTAGTGTCTCTCAAGAAACATGGTGTGGCTCACCCCGCTTTCTCTTCACGTACTGAGGCCAACTGAAGCTGCACATAGCTTCAGTTTCTCTATTGTTACTGCTTTGGTAAGCATATCAGTAGGATTGTTAGAAGTATAGATCTTCTCCAATCCAAATTGACTTTCTTCCAACAGTATCTGGATGAAATGGTATGGTAGTTGAATGTGCTTTGTCCTGGCATGAAAAGCGGCATTATTTGCCAGATGAATAGCACTCATACTATCACTGTAGAGTCTTACATCCTTCTGCTCCTTACCCAATTTTGCCATGAAACTCTTCAACCAAATCATCTTCTTGCTTGCCTCTGTAATGGAGACATATTATGCCTCCGTGGTAGATAGCAACATGATGTTTTGTAGCCTAAAGATTCAGCTCATCGCAGCACATCCCAATGTGTATACATATCTTGTAGTGCTTCTCCTGCTATCTACTTATTCTGTAAGATCTGAATATACATTGCCCTGTAAAATAACGTCAGATCTTCCAAAGAATAAAGCTTTGTCCGCTATACCTTTCAGACACCTTAGGATCCACTTGACCGCATCCCAATGGCACTTTCTTAGGTTTCCCATGAATCTGCTAACCACACCCACTGCATGGGCAATGTCTAGTCTTGTGCAGATCATTGCGTGCATAAAGCTCCCAAATGCTGAAACATAAGGAAATTTCATCATATGCTCCTTCTCCTCTTTAGACTTCAACATCTATTCCTTTGATAAGCTGAAGTGACTTGCTAGGGAAGTTCCCATTGGCTTTGCTTCATTCATGTTGAATGATTTTAGAACCTTCTCAACATACTCCTTTTGCGACAGCTTCAGAATTTTTGCACTTCTCTCCTTGTTGATTCTCATTCCAAGAATCTACTTGGCCAACCCCAAGTCCTTCATGTCAAACTCCTTTGACATCATTTCTTTCAACATATTTTTCTCCTCCATATCTGATCGTGCGATCAATATATCATCAATATACAGTAATAGAATGATATAGGAGGACTTACACTACTTTATGTAACATCAGTGATCCGTCTGGCATCTCTTGCACTCTAATTCTGACATGAACCTATCAAATATTTTGCACCACTACCTTGCTGCTTGCTTCAAGCTATAAAGGCTCTTCATGAGCTTGCACACTAGCTTAGACTTTTCTTTCTCTTGAGCCTTGTACCCTTCAGGTTGTTGCATGTAAAGTTTTACTTCCAGCTCTCTGTAAAGAAATGCAGTTTTGACATCCATTTGCTCCAGATGCAAATTTTCAACTGCAACTATGTTCAGTACAACCTTGATGGTTGTCATCTTAACAACTGGGGTGAAGATCTCACTGTAGTTGACCCCATTCCTTTCCTGGAAACCCTTTACTATAAGTCTTGCCTTTTAGTGTTTTCTTCCATTTAGCTCTTCCTTCACCCAATAAACCCACTTGTTTTGAAGGGCCTTTGTGGGGACCTCCGTACTAACACTAGGGAGTACAGTGCTCCAACATTAGATCCGTGTCTCTTGAAGTTTCCCTGCGGGTTCAGAGTCATTTGCGCTTTTCATTTGAGATCCCCTTCAGATTGGTGATGCTAAATCACTTTAGCTATTTCCACTAGCTTGAAGAAGCTAGTCAGGCAGAGCGGCACAATTTGATTCTTCTGTGAATCTCGGAGTCCATAGAGAAAGCGGTGGCACTTAGCTGACTCAGAATGAGTAACTTCTGGTGCAAAGCGAATCAACCTACGAAATTCCCTTTCGTATTCAGCAACTGAACGACTCCCTTGAGTCAACCTTATAATCATGTCTGCAATAATGTTTTGTGCAGATGGGGGAATGAATTCAGTTTTGAAGGCTTCGATGAACTCATCCCATGGGATTTCCTCAAATTCATAGTCAGCGAACTTGGTGTTTCGGACCCACCAATATTCTGCTTCCGCATGAAACAGACGTGTAGCGAGACCGATAGCTTCTGAGTTCAAGATCTTCAGACTAATGAGATCCCTTTCCACGGCCTTCAGCCAGTCGGCTGTATCCATTGGTGACAGATTCCCACCAAAGGTTGGAGGTCTTAACCTCAAGAAATTGTGAAGGAGATTATCCATCGAGTGATGGAAAGAAGAAGCAGGTTGTGGGGCAGGGATAGCAACAGTGGCTAGAACAGAACGATCACTCAACATCTTCTGCATGATGATCGCTTGTTGGGCTTGGTTCTCCAGCAAGGTTGCTACCATTGCCCGCAAATGAGCCACTTCGTCGGTAGAACTACTGGATGCGACAGTGTTCTTGATAGGAGTAATGGCAGGTGGTGATCCAGGATTCATTCTATTTAAGTAATACAAACCATGTCTTAGAATTTTATTGAATGAAAATAGTCGATAGATATCAAAAAATTTTCATTACTTGCTAAAATAAAGGATTACATAAGATTTAGAAAATGTCAAGAAGCATATTCTACTAGAATTATGTAAGCCAAAAGATAACAATTGTCATGACTAACACTCAGATATCCTTAATATACTCAGCCCTAAAGGCCATACAAAAGTCCTCAAAAGTCACTTCCTGACGCTTCCTCTTACGCTTCCTCTCAAGCCTCCTCATAGTGTCGTACCACCAGACTCCAGCGTAACCTAGTATTAGATCTATCATAATGTCCACATAGAGTGACTCGGGACACTTTATATGTATCAAGATTGACTCCACTCGGCTCAACCATTCCTTTGCGTATATAGTAAAGTTAATCCCTTGGTACACTACTTGATGTAGAAGCTTGTCCAAGACCAAGGTCCCTCTTGTCGAAACTCCTTCAATGTGCCAGTTACTTTCTTGTCTCCATTTGAAACTATAGTTCCAAGCTAACTTGAAGGCATGCAGATAGTAATCCACATCAAACTCTCTAGAATCCATTTGACTCTAAGGAAAGAAGTCTATTAGGTTTTTATTAGACTCAATATGACTTGATTGTTAGGATGTGAGTATTCTTCTTCTACATTTTTCATAGAGTTACTGATACTACTATGTTATGGATGCTACATAAATTGATGTTTGCAATTCAAAAGAACGGTCCATTAGGTTGAAAGGAATTATATATCCCATTTTGACACCTTATGGTATTCTCTGATACCAACTATGGGCCCCCCCCATACTAATACTAGGGAGTACGGTGCTCTAACTGTGGAAAATCCCCAATTAAGTAAAGTCAGGTGAAACCCAACCTGCCTTAAGCCAAGGACTTGTCACGTGAATACTATAAACATTCATCAATATATATTTAAACGTATATCAAAGTGGCAGAGCATAAAAATATAACGTAGCATCCACAAGCACAACATAGTAGGAAGAAGAGAACAAAGTAGTAACTCAGCTCAAGTGCAGAAAGTAAAGTACATCCAGAATTTAATTATTACAATCTGTATTAAATAAAAAATATAAAAGTCTCTCAATCTCACTGAAAGAAAAAGTAAAGTCTATCTAAGCTACAGTAGAACGATCCTCCTCTTGCATTGGCTCCTCTCCTGCAGCACTGCCTACGAATAAGCCTGAATCTGACATTTATTAGTATCACAAATGCCAGGAGCCCAGCCAACAAAATAAAAAAGTTACAGTTAGATAATTATCTAAGTACATTTTAGGCTAATTTAAAAGAACTGATTAATTAAAGATATCACATTTGATTAATCTAACATACATGCAATTATGGGGTGCAACAAGCTATACAAGAACCAGATAACTATAAACTATCCATTTATAGCAATCAACAAGTCTGTGAAATAACATAAAAAAAATACAAAAGTAAGCAAGGTGAAGCTAAAAGCAAAAGTAACTGCAACTACTGTTATAAATCTGATCCTAACATGATTATGATCACATTAAAATATGCTGAGTATAAAAGAACACAAGTACTGAATATAACAAGAAATTCTAACATTCTAACTATGCTAATATATATAGCTAATCCATAAGAGTATACATACAACATGCAGATTGATATGAAAAGGAAAGACCACTTAGACATATGGCAAAAAGCAAAACAATCAATGCACCGTAAAGCCACTGAGACATGTGGCAAAGCAAGCAAGTACTGTAAGAAAGTCCAGTGAAACATGTGGCACAGTAAGCAAAACTGAAAACTAGACTAGAGTAGCAGTAAGCCTAAGACATAGTATTGCCGTACCAGACAATAGGCCATACAGGGCCTCTGAACTAGGAGTTCAACTATAACCATCCTAAACATCTAATACGCTAGGCCTGAGTTGAACTCATAGAATAAGTCTATAACCATCCTAGACATATAATACGCTAGGCCTGAGACTATTCTATAATAATATAAGAACTGAAGAGGCAGACTAAGTTAGGACATACTCTACTAACTAAAAGCACTGTAAGAACTAGATGAATGATATGCTTTATAAACACTAACTTAGGATGTATCATCCATATCCTAAGTTCTCCTATTATGCTCAAGAAATAAGGCCCAATATCCAAGGTATGCTAAGCTATCAAGTCAAAGTAAGCAAGATACTCAATCTAGACTTATGTGATATCTGTTGTTGTCTAATTTGTCCAATCTAACTATTCTAAGAAGATACAAGTTTAGGATCTCCAATATCCAGCTATCGAGTAAAATCTCAGATTTACGATCTTAAAGTTAATATTAGAACTTAGCAAGTCCTAATTCAAAATCATATAATGAATATAAGGTTTAAACAAATGAATTATGACCTAATTATCAATATTTTTCTCTCTTACCCAAATCTTGATTACGTAAATTAAGATTTAAGGATTTTGGACTTAAACTCCACCTTGGTGTTCAAATCCTAAATCCAATGTGATGTCCTAATAAGGATCTAGGGTTCATACTTAATACCTAAGTTACAGATAAAGAATTTTATAAGTTGAAAGATCCAAGGGCTAATAACTCAGTGAAAGGCTACTCTAATGATTATAAGATAAATAATCAATTAAGAACTTGAGACTCTAAGATCTATATCCAATCTTTTAAGATAATTTCATTATCCTATAGATTGAATCAATCCTATACCCACATGGAAGGCTTCAAAAGATTCAGATAATAAATCATTTAAGGAATTTCAATTGGAGATAGTTTAATTCAATTAGAAGACCTAAAGTCTAAGATCTAAGGTTCGATCACTTTAGACTTAAATTAGGTTTTCAACTTAGACTTTCTAAATGTGTTTCTTTTAGAATTTAAGCTCATGAACTAGCTTAATTGCACTTATTAAATTGAGATTTAACATCTAAAATTATTAGATTCAATTATTAAGGCAAAGTGACTCCTTTATGATTACTTAAGATCTATGTATCTTAATTAAGGCTAAATGAAGATTTCTTAACTTAATATCCATATTATTAACATCATTAGTTTAGAGAGGTGCTAATGATCTAATTAAAGATATTTTGCTAAATTTTCCAAGGATTAAGGGGTACTTAAACACATTTTGGTCAAAATGACCAAAATACCTGTCTTAAGGCTAAAAATAGGATTTTAGGATCTAACTACCCAAATTGATTTTAATATATTTTAATGAGTTTTATATTGATTAATGAAGTGGGAAAATACCCTTATCTTAGGTTTTGGCAGCCTAAATTGAACTAATTAACACTAATCACCTAATTAAACCAATTAGGGAGATTAAGGAAATTAGGGTATTTTAAGGTGATCAATTTGTATTTATAAGGCCACTATCCTTAATGAGGCATTGGGAACCTAGTTCACCAAAATCAGAGGCTTAATTAGGGTCTAATTTACTAATCCCTAATTAGGGTAATTAAGAGGTGATTAAGGAAATTAAATATCCTAATTTGGTTTTAAGAGTCTACAATTGTTCTCTAGGGTCATATGAGTAATCAGAGCCCTTATTTTCCATAATTGGGTATTTATTTAATTTAATATGATTTAATTAAGAACAGAAAAGAATTAGGCAATTATTTTAAATCCAACCATTGGATATGTGATTTTATTTTATATTTAGATTCTTTGCATTTTTTCTGATTCAAATGGTATATTGGATCATACCATTTGGATCAGTATAACTAAAGTTATTTCAATAATTTATTATGTATTTTTATTTAAATTAAAACTATAGGAATGCATTTATTAATTAATTAACCATAGAAAATACCATCCTATAATTCGCTAATAGCCGTGGCCCGAAATCAAAAGACGCGGGTCACGGGTCGGCCCGATCCGTGACTTCATCTCCTACCTCTCGATGGGCACCGATTTAGGGCAACCTTCGATCGCTGAATTCGCCGCACCCCGTCCAAGCCACGCCACCAATTCAATGGCTACACATTCGGGCTTCGAAGGTGCATCGAATGGACCATGAACCACCATCTGGGAGGCACAGGATCGTTGGAGTGCTACTCGACCAAGGCGTACTAAGGGAAGGATCTTTGGATTCCCTGTAAGCGAGCAATTCTCCTCACAGGAGCCACAAAACTAACGGGGTTCGATCCCTACACCATCAGTGAGGTGAGGCGAGTCGAACCCCCAAAGTTCCATAGCTTGGGGTGCAGCCAACCACTGGGTCCTTACTCGGACTCAGCCTCGGCTCGGCTACTAGCTCAATCGATCGATACGATCGGTCAGAGCTAGCACAAACCCTGGGATCAATCGGGTTAGGTTCCTAGAGGGCTAAGGGAGCTAAATGACATCCAGAGGCATTAATTGCATGATTAAATGAGCGAAATGAGCTTACGCAGCTCAGTGGGAAGAGGTGGTACCTGGGAGGAAAATGTAGGCACGACCGAGGAGACTTAGGTACAGCTAGAGCTTCCTGAGGAGTGCCACGAGCTAGCAGGGGTCTGAACACTAGACACGCACCATCTATCAACAGTTCACAGCTTCAGAAGTTCCGGAAATCACCGAGCAGATGGGGACTCCAGCAGGCCTTCAGCTAAGTAATTGAGGATTCATAGTGAGTAAAGGGGCTCACTGTGAAGTCCTGAGGGTATTTATAGGCTCTAGAGAGGTCCAGGGTGGCTGTCGAGGTCGAGAGCCATGGCTTAGGCTTAGCCCGAGGGTGCTCCCTCAATTTCCTAAATTGCCATGAACTGGGCCTCAGCTTGGCTGGGCGTGCTAGGGAGACGAGGACAAGGTCACAATGGCTTCCCTGATGTGTCATGGGAGTGGCAGACCGGCTTGAGGACGTGGCTGTACGGGGGGATTCAGCTGTCGAGCGCGAGCTGAGGAGGAAGACGATCCACAGTCGCGGGGTCACTAGGACCATCTGATGGATCATCAGTTGACACAGAACTGCTCTGATCTTCTGACATCTAATGTTCACACGAGGAGGCGGGATCGACCGTCGGATCAGTCCCAAGGATTAAATAGGCGATCGGGGATACTTAAGATGATTACTTGAATGCCATAGGATTAGAATCCCAAAACTGCGGAACGGTCGAGATGAGGAGGGCTTGATCGAAGGCACAGGCCATTGGATTGAATCCGCGGGATGGACGGCCCGGATGGGGCCCGCGGTTTGGGGTCAGCCGACCGTTGGAAGGAGGGTGGATTTGCAATTACAAATTGTTTAGAACCCTAATTTATAAATAAACCAAATTAAATTAAATCCAAAATGTGTCTAAATGACCTTCAAAAATTCCTAAAATTTTACCCTTAGCTAATTTGGGATGGGGAATTCAAAAATGAAATAAAATTTTAATTTGGAGATCAAATTAATTTAGGTATTTTCTAGGCTCAATAAATAAGCAAAAATGCCAAGATTTCCAATTTAGCTCCGAATGATTCCAAACTCCTAGGGTTAGGTTTAAATGACCCATTGAGTATAATGGAACAAAAATCAAAGCTTGGTTTAGCTAGGACCTTCTTTTTGCTCTAAGATTCCTAGGGGATCTCTTCATTCAAGGGTACGGAGTGTCCCCTATTGATTAAATATACAACCATGTTCACAGTTTTAGCCCAGAACTGCTTTGGGAGACCCACATGCAATCTCATGCTTCTATCTCTTTCAGTAATTGTTCTGTTCATCCATTCTGAAACACTATTTTGCTATGGAATTCTGGGGACTGTAAACTCCCTCTTAATTCCTCTCAAGGCTCAAAACTCCTTGAACTCCCTATCACAGTACTCGCCATCATTATCATACCTTAAGCATTTTAGCTTTAATTCGGTCTCGTTCTCCACCAAAGCTAGCCACTTTCCAAATACATCAAATACATTCGATTTATGCTTTAGAAAGTAGACCCATACCTTCCTAGTATAATCATCAATGAAGGTGACGAGGTATGTTGATCTACTTATGGAAGATGTAGGAGCTGGTCCACATACATTTGTATACACCAACTCCAATTTCTTGCTTTTTAGCTCCCTTCCAACTTTGGAGAATGAAACCTTCTTTAGTTTGCCCAACACACAGCCTTCACAAAAATCCAAGTCCACTGACTTTAGTCCTTGGAGTTTCCCCTTTGACTGTAGGGATTTCAACCCCCTCTCGCTCATATGGCCAAGCCTGCAGTGCCATAGATCTACATCTATCTCTTCTGCAACTGCAATAGTGTCAAACACTTTATTGATCAAGTAAAGTGTACCTTTTATACTGCGACATGCAATAATGAGTGCACCCTTAGTGCTCTTCCAAGAGTCTCCTATAAAACAATTGTTGTAGCTCTCACTGGCTAACTAGCTTACTGAGATCAAGCTCCTCTTAGACATGGCACATGTCTAACATCCTTCAGCTTCCAAATTGCATCGCTTGGTAGCTTCACATCCACATCACCCCTGCCAATGATGTCGCATACTTTATCATCTCCAAGGTATACTTTCTCCAAGTCACCATTGGTGTAACTATTGAAGACACTTCTCGATGGAGTGGCATGGAACGATGCGGCCGATTCCACAACCTAGGACTCCGTGTTGACAAGTGAGAGGATCAATGCATCCTGATCCTTCTTAGTTGAGACACTCACACTGGGGTTCATTATCTTACCACCACCACTTGTATTTTTTAGGGTAGGGCAATCCTTCTTGAATTAACCTGCCTTCCTATAGTTCCAGCAATCTGGCTTGGCTTTTCCAAGTCTTGATTTACCTTATCGAGACATCGGCCTATTTCTGGTATGTCTCGTCTCAGCATGTCTCCTTTTGCTCTCAGCATTTAGTACTGAGGTAGATGCTTCTCCATGAGATCTCTTTCACACCTCCTCATTCAGCACTTGCCCAATGATGTCGTCAAATTCAATGATGCATTTATAGATGAATTGCTGATAACTTTAACCAGCCCATCCCAACTGTCCGGCAGTGAAGAGAGGAACAGTAGGGCTCAGACCTTGTCATCAAAACTGATGCCAACCGAGCTCAGTTGGCTCATCACAGTATTGAACCCATTGAGGTGTTCAGTCACTGAATACCCAAGCATCATCTTCATATTAAATAGTCTCTTAATTAGGAAAACCTTGTTCAAAGCTGAGGGCTGCTCATACATCCTCGTCAGGGCATTCATGAGATCGACATTTATTTTCCCATTAACAATGTTAAAAGCAACAAAGAAGATAGTGATAAACAAATCAAACCCAATGTAGTTCTATCAAGAACTTCTTATTCTTCATCAGTCATGGTAGTAGGTTTCTTGTCGGCTCCCTTTAATGGAAAATATGGCTTTTTTTGGTAGAGCAAGTCCTCTTTCTGCATCTTCCAAAACGAAAAGTTCATTCCGCTGAATTTCTCGATCTTGTGTCTCATTTCTTTAGCCATTGATCTCACTCAAACAGCAAACCCTTCTTGAATCAACAAGCTATTTGATACCACTTATTGTTTAAAACTGAGCTCAACCTAACACACTTTAATCCATAGTGGAAGCGGTTTGAGAAAGAGCACACACTTCAAGCGATTCAAGCATCCACTAGAATAACTTGAAGTTTATAGAGTTATAATGAGCTTATCACCTCAGCACAAATAATACAACTCTTACTCTAAAATAGGAGGAGAGGAAGCAGCCACCACCTGGAGTATCTCCACCAACTTATAAAGGCTAGCTTGCACTGTAGCTCCCTAGTGATTATCTTAGGGTTCCTCTCCTCACAGCAGCATTTTCCTTCAAACTGATAATGCCATTACATAGGTTTTCACTAAACCTATTTGCTTAAGTAGCCAGCTGAAAAATGGGCCCTAAAATGTCCAAAATGCCCTCCAAATTTGCTTAGAGCTTAACCTAAACTGGGCTGATTTTCGCCGGGCACTACGGCGCGCCGTAGCACCCGCATTCTCAAATTGAATCCGCTGCGGCACACTGTGGTGCACCACGGCGCGCTATAGCACCCACAGTCTCAAATTTAGACCGTTCTGGCGCGCAGCAGCGCTCACGCCTTGGGATGGACCGGTTGACTCACTACGGTGCGCTATAGTGCTGATTTCTGTGGCGGCATGCTGCAGCGACGATTTCCATTGCGGTGCGATGCAGCGCCTACTTCTCAATTTAGGACCGCTGAGGCATGCGCCAACACCTCATCTCTCGAGTAAAAACTGACTGGGCACGCTATGGCGCGTCATGGCGCATCATGGCATGCCACGGCACGCAACAATGTTCTTGCTTCTCCTGGACGCTATAGGTTCTCCATTACATAACAAATATCTCCCAAATCACTTAGGGCAGCACCTAAACTAGTGCTGAAAATTGCTTGGTGCTACGGTACATCGTAGTGCCCTGACCTCAAGAATGCAGGCGCCAGGGAGCGCTACAGTGCTCTGAGATATGGCGGACTAGAGCATTGGCGCACTATAGTGCCCCATAGCGCATTATGTCACCCCGAACCATGTATGACTAGATCCAGGGCATGCAATGGTGCCCCAGTCTTTGAATGTTGGGCACCCTGGCGCGCTATGGTGTGCCACGGTGCACTACGACGCACTGCAAATGTTGGACTTCTCCAACTTGTCCCGTATCACCTTGAAAACCTCCTGGAAGTCCATTGAAGCTCTAATATCTCCTCCATGATGATCTGAATGGCCTCCACATCCCAACAGAGAGCTCTAACAGTGTTGTGGTAAAGGGTGCCATTGGTGAAGACTGTGATTTCCTCAACATGATTTCTATTAAAAACCGCTATAGGGGTCAAAGTATGCCTCGAAGTCTACATCCCGACTTTGCTAAGTAGTTCTTAGATATAGTGCTATTGTGATAGGAAGATGGAGGTGGAGTTAGTTTGAACTGTAATGTTGAGGAAGTGTCAAATATCTCCAAAATATTTAATGGCAAAGGTGGCCAAGAACGTAATGAAGTGATCGATACTTGAAGACTCATTGTAAAGAATTTTGTAAGCAAATTTGTTGTGGAGGGACTGGGACGGGTGTTGATTTATAAGGTAAGAAGCAGTTTGGAAGCCATTGGCCCTAAAGTTTTTCAGAAGATAAGCATTTAAGAATAAAGCACGACCAATTTCAATAATATGCGAGTATTTTTTGTTGACTTTGCCATTGTGTTTTATTGTGTAGAAGGAGGAAAATCCATGTTGTATACCAAAATTCACAAGAATATTATTGAATTTATTGTACTTGCCCACATCGTCAGATTAAAAAGTTATGATTTATGGATTAAAAGTGAACTCACTAGTGTTTTTAAAGGATACGTAAATATTAAGAGCATATGATTTTTTCAGAGGATAAAACCTAGTAAATCTTGAGAACATAACAATGAAAATTGCATAGTATTTAAATACCTACAAAGAAGGAATAGGGAAGGTCCCAGATAAGCCTTGCATTTATACAAAATCACAATTTGATTATAAGTTATTTAGTATGAGAATAAGCTACTTGTAATCCATTTTTTGGCATATTTTTCTTGTATTTTGATTGTACAATGATTCAAGGCATTTCGATGATTTTCACATAAGCATTCATCAAAAGGAACAGCTAGGCACTCGGGCGTGCCCAGGGGCTGCCTTGACAAAAACAGGGGCGCTAAAGTGCACCCAGACACCTAAATAAAGTCATATAATAGTGAAGCACGAGCTTAAGAGCACCCAATTGCTGAAGTGGCTGAGACTTACACGCTTAGGCACACCCAAGCGCCTTTGACAGAAACCTCTATTCTCATGTGCGCTCAGGTGCTCTTTTGATAGAAACTTGAGCGCTCATGTGTCATTGAGAGTAAGAATATGAATTGCCATTTTGAAAAAGGAAAAGAGGCAACTCTTGGCCTCTCTTGGGGAGTGCTGGAGGAGTACATAAGTGTAGCGCCCTGCCCCGTTACCGCGCACAAAAGAGAAGAGAATCATAAGTTCGGCGACGGAGCGATGCGCTACTCGGGATGAACAAACAACAACATATTCCCGATTAGGCTTACTAAAACTAGCCACACTGAAGGGCTGCTGACTCGAACCAAAGAGTATGATTGAGGGTCAATATATAAGATAAGAGTAGAAATCTTTTCTTAAGTATTAGACTAATAAGTACATTGGATTTAAAAGGTTAAATAGGAATCCAATATACATTATCACCATATCAGCATTTTTAGTATATTGATCACATCACAATACTAAGTATAACAGTATAACAGAGTGCGGAAGCTAAAGCAAAATATTCAGAATACATTCATCACAGAGCAGTAGTAAACATTCGTCTTAGAAAAGAAAAGTAAAATATATCCAGAATTATTACAAACTGATTTTAAATGATGCAAGAGTAAAGCCTATTTGAAATACTAAAGCAGAAACAATAAAGTAAGAAGGTGGAAGATGGATCCACTAAGGCTCCACGTACTCCTCCTGGATCTCCTACAAGTCCTCCTGCCCTGCCTCAACAAGCTGTTTAGAATCTAGCAAATTGCTGGATCCCAAAAGTACCCTGTGTTAGACAAGAAGTCTAACACACCGCAACTAAGCTAAGCGGGACTAAAGTAAATACTAATAGATAGTAAAGTAAATAAAACTGTAGTAAAGCAGTAAAACAATGAACCACTAAAAAATGTAACGACTAAATAAGGTAAAAATGAACTAAAAATTGAATCTTAAAGTAAGTGAAAACATCAAATGCTCAGAAACCAAGGTAAAAATATCCAATGCTGTGCTATATGTCACTGGAATAATGCATCTAAATATGCCACAACACGGTATGCCACAGATATGTAACAAAACTATCACTAAAAGGCTATGAGTCGTACGGTTCAATATATACATACACCCAGTTGAGAATACAATTTACTGTGATGCCGATGCATCATGAAATTCCCTAGTTAAGGTATGTAATATTCCGTAACCCATAATTCATCACTAATACTCGTACGCCACTACTGAATCATTCATCATGCTCATGCTCATGTTTATTCCCATGCTTCTATTCTATATGAGAAAAATCTAGAAATTCATAACTTTGAATACGGATGATGAATTCTAGATCTCCACTGTGCAGAATCCTGCTAAAAGGATTTTGACTCCTAGCTTCTTGAACGATAATTGGTTAAAGTTGAAGATTTACTTAAAAATCATTATATGGGATGATTGTATTCACATATTTAGCACATTGTAAGAAAGGTTGTTCTCAACACTTAATTTAATTAAGCCACCCTAACGAAGCAATCTTCGATAGGAGGCACCTCCCATTGGCGATTTGTATCTCAAGCTAAGTTATTAAGATGCCCAACTCACAATCACATTCAGTGTCTTAAAGAAGGTAATTCTAGTTACTTAGTTTGTTTGAGCCACACCTATTGAAGCAGTCTTCGCTAGGAGGCATTGCCTGTTGGCGATTTATATTTTAATCAAACTAAGAAATGAGTACCTGTTTATTACACTCTTAGTCTTGGGAGATTTACTCTAATGGGACTGTATTCATCTAATCCCTCGGGATAGCACCTGGTCATAAGTCCATATTGGAGTGAATCAACCAATCCTGAATACTACTGAAGAAATCCAGTACTATGGATATACCATACTATACCAACCAATAATCTGGGTTCATACAACTCTATTTAATTAACAAGGATTTATCAAGACTATTAATTACTATGTTAAATTGGTAAGTCCTATATAAGGCTTTAAGAAAAATGTGATCATGGATCACTCAATATAGATTCCTACCACAATGAGAGGTATCTTTCTAATATCTTAAGTAATTCCTACCACGAGGGGTTAAGATCAACTTCTGAGGTTAAGGGATTATATAGGTTTCTACCTCAATGTATTTTAATTTAGATCTTTAAAATATTTCAGAGATGATCTTATGTTGAGATACTTAAGATCTCACACTCTTAATTCTAATGCTAACATTCTAGGTTTTACTTATCATTTAGGTTTAGAGTGATTAGATCAGATGATTAAGTCATCTAATCATAACTTATTCTAATATTATGAGATTTAAATCAAGGATGTTATTAGAGTTTGATCAATTATGAAATCAATCTAATTTTATAAATCTTTTCATGCTAATAGTCTTATTTAAGAGAAAAATCAAAGATCTAAAGTTTAGATTCAGATTAAGCAATCACATAAATTTATTATTAACCTTAACATGTCTAATTCAAATGTTTAAGATCAATACCAAATCAGATGCATTATTGAAATAATGTCAATTACATTATCTTATAATCATGTCCATTTAATTAAGGTTTAAGAGTTTGGGTCTTAATTAAGCAGGTTAGGGTTTAACCCTTACTCATGTCCATTTAAGATCAAGGGCTTATTTATAGATCAAATGAAAAATTAATGAATTAGGTATGTATTATTGGTGGCAATTATAGACCTAGATCAAGTCTTAATGGCTTGATTAGAGTCTTAAGACTTCTTAAGATTAATTAAGATGTTTTAGTTCTCCATTTTAGGTTTATTCAAATTATATACCATAAATTTGCATACATGGTTTCAATGCATTTATCTTACTGTTATGGAGCATATTACCAGAAAAATTCATAAAAATAGGAAGTAATTAGTGCTAATCAAACCCTAAACCAATTCAAAAGGATTAGCACATAATTACAAATTTAAATATCAAAAATTCATACAACTTAACACATAAGTTCTATTTTATCATACAATTAATCAGAGACTAAGTTTGCTAAGATCCAATGGTTAAAAACCCTAGTCTTCACTAATCATGATTTAACAAGATTAAGGCATAAATTTAAGTACAGAGAATAGAAAAATAAATCACTTAGCGCATTCATTCTACTCTTCATAAGGAAACTAATGGCACTATAAATATGCAATTTGGTTAAGTAAAATTGCTAATCGATCCTAATCAAAATATACAATAATTAGTTAAAAATGGAAAATATGACTATTAGATGTTCAATATTATTTTATATTTAGAACCCTAATGATTTTCTGATTAATTTGATATATAGTATTATAGGGTTTAGACAAGTGGATTGAAAGTTATTTAATTAATATATTCTGCATTTTTATTTAATTAAAACCCTATGATTGGAATAATTAAATTATTTTCCTTAAGGAAAATAATTCCAATTATTCAGATATTAATTAAATGGGTTCGGCCCATTCACCAAAACATGCGGGTTAGCTGGGGCCCGAAGACCCGGGACTATCGCACCGCGTGTGTCACGGGTCGGCCCGACCCGCAAACCACTTTGTCCCCGAGCCTTCGTCCCGACGGAAGGACCCAATTAGGAGAACCCTAATCAGCCAATTCCGGCACATCCCGACCACGACACGACCAACCGACGATCGCTACACGTTCACCATGGTCAGACGCACCGAGCGGGACCCGAAGCCCTCTGTGAGGCGATCCAGATCGGCCTGATCCTACTCACCCGAGGGCTCCTTCAATGGAGCTATTGTGGGGAGACAATTCTCCCCACAGAGGCCATGCCAGACCCAGAGCTCGTTCCCTACACCATCAGGGAGTTGAGACAGATCGAAGCCCCCTAGTTTGAGGGCCTGAGGTGGGCTAGAACGTCGAGACCTTACTCGGTCCCGGGGCTCCCTTACGGACTTAGCCCGATGGTTGAACTCTTGGGTCTAGATCAAGGCTCAATCACGATAGCAATGAGTTTGAAATGATAGTATACGCAGTAAGGAATCAAATGGAAGGGAGTTTGAGCCCAATTGGCTTAGACTGAGCAAGAGGGGGTACCTGGTTCGATGGTTGAACTCAGGGTGGTTGACTGAAGGCAAGGTAAGCACTAGTGATGCTTCCAGAAAGTGCAAAGGGTCCTGAATACCAGGAGAGTCTACTATCAACAGTTCGGAAGCTCTTGGAATTACCTACAAAAGCTAGGACAGACGGCAATGGTGGAAGATGCAGAGAGCTCAATTGATCAGCAAGGATCAAATGGAGCAATGATGGGGCATTTATAGCCTCAGCAGAGGGTTGGGAAGCTTCTGGAGGTAATGCCTCTGGCTGGGGAGACCCGAGAGATCGGGCCATGGCCAAGCTCTCGAATTTTCAATTCGAGCTCGGCCGGGTCACGAGGCCCAATTGGGGCTCCTTGCAAAGATGGGGGAGGTCATAACGGCCTGCTGAGGTGGATGCAGGAGTGGGGGATAGGCTCGGCAACTGGCAGTACAGGGGGATCTTCCCTGTCGGGCGCAGGCGAGAGGAAGACGAAGGTTCATAGTAGCTGGACCTTCGGATGCTGTCTGATCTATCGATCAGATGGTGCTATGGCTGGGATCGCTCGGATCCTAACGACCGATCGTGAGAATGATCCAGGCCGTAGGATTCACGGTTTCATCTAAAGGTGGATCTGCTATCCCGTGGAATTAAATCTGGACCATGGGATCTAAGGGCTCGACGGTGAGATCAGCAGTACTCCGCTGTCGCGTGACCCTGACTCCACAGTAGATTGCCCGTGGTCCGCATAGCAGATGTCGGCTGTTAAATTAGTTTAGAGGGTATATTGCAATTTAAAAAAGTTAGGAACCCTTTTATGCAATTAGACCATTTTAATTAAATGTAAATTATGGCCTAAATGATTTCCAAATTGTACCAAACTTTCATCCCTAGCTAATTTGGGGGTGAGGAATTTAAAAATGTAATCAGATTTTAATTCTGAGATCAAAATATTTTAGGTCTAATCTAGGGCATCTAGATTGATCAAACTGCCATCTTAGACTTAGAGAAGTCCAATAGACTTCAAATTTTCATGACAACATTCATTTGCTGTTCTAAAAGCAATGGAATCAAATGTAATGATTACTTAGACTATAGATTAGCAGGGTAACCACCTAGGGTTGTTGCAATAAGCCTAAAAGAAACTTTAAGCAAAGGAGGATAATTTTGGGAAAAACTAAGGGTTCCACAAACTAAATATTTCAGCCACCACAGAAGAGGAAACCCAAAAAACTGTCATCGGAGAATTGTGGATGAAAAAGAAGAAGATGATGAAGATGAAGAGAATGGTTTGGGATGCTCCTTCAGTAACATCTTCTATATTCGCCTTTTTTAATTTTATTATTTAACTTTTTGCAAGAAATCAAGATGCTCTTGAGAACAAAAACCATGCATGCTTGTTATTCCATCTTAATGACAATATAAGCCCCCCATTAAGAGAGGGATAGGCTAGACCTATGTAGTAGACATTTTCTATGCAATTATTGAGTATGTATGTATGATTTTCTTATGATGAATGTATGTGTTTTATCTTATAAAATCTTAGTGATGCATGTAATAAAATCAATTTCTTTGAAAGGTCATGCTCACATCACACTACACATTTTATCAAACTAAAAGTTCAGATCAAGATGTATGTTCATCTGATTGCATGCTAATGCAAGTAGCACTAAAGCTTTGATCAGAGCAAAAGTCAAGATCAATGATTTATGTGCACTTGACACTTCTTGTTTTTCGTGTTCCATACCTCATGCAGTCTCTCACTTAGACTTAAGGTTTTGCCGAGTAGAGGATTGTTGGAGTATAGTGATCTACATGCTCTCCTTTGAATACGGAGATTTCTATGTGCATATAAGAACAGAGGTAGAAATCTAGTTCCATTTGCACTAGATAAGGAATGCCGATGGGACTTAAGGTCCGAAGTCATGAGGTCTCATACAAGATCGGCTTAAGATGACATTATGGTTTAATAGTGAATGAACCATTACTATCCATAGCCCCTTGAAATATGAAATTAACATTTTCATAAGATGATCAATTCAAACTCAATAAGAATTGGAATTGTTGAACCATAGTTGATCGAACTAGCTCCCCCCTATATTCTTAAAATTGATTACATTCCCATAATTTTAGGTTTATTTTTTTTGCATGCTTAGTTCTAGCTTAGTAACAAAACAAAATAGCTCATTTCTTTAAGCATTTGTTGAGAAGATAGTAGCTAGTAACTATCACTTAACCCCTGAGGTCAATAATTCTGGAACTCACCATTTATATATTATTTCATACGACATGCAAAAAGTGTGTAAGCAAAATCCATACTAATTTGTGTTCTACCAAATTGTTGGCACTAATGTCGGGGATTAAATTGAAGGTATTACTTAACTTTTTGAGCTTGTGTCTTGAAAACTTTTTATTTTTATTTTTATTTTATTATTTTCACTTTTATTTATTTATTATGTATTCATGTTGTGTTATTGAAGCCATTTCATTATAACTGCATCTTAAGACCATGTATGCGATGTTTATTTGATAAAAATTTGCTTTTTGATCTCAAAATAGACAACCTATCATAGAATCAAGAGACACTTAGGATTTAATCTAGGAAAAGAAATCATGGCTCAACCAAAACTAGGAGAGGTTCACAATAACAATTATAACAACAACAATGTACTAAGAGCTTTGAGAGACTATGCATTACCTACTGTAGGTAGATTTCCTAATGTGACTGTGAGATCGGGTATTCAGGATAATGATTTTGAAATCAAACCTGCCACCTTACATATAGTGTAAAACACTCAATTTTGTAGGTTACCATGTGAGGATCCCAATGTACATATTTCAAAATTTTTTGAGATATGTAATACCTGTAGATACAATGGTGTTACTAATTATGTCATGAGACTTAGGCTATTTCCCTTTTCTTTAAGAGATCATAACCTCTTGGGATGAGTTAGCTCAAAAGCTTTTGGACAAATATTTTTCTCCTTCAGAAAAGATTCTGCTTACACAATAAATTTCCAACTTTTTTTAGTACGATAATGAGTCATTATACAATAGTTGGGAAAGAATTAAGGAATTACTTAGGAGATGTCATCACCACGGGTTTCCCCTTTGGTATGAAGTGCAAATATTTTATAATGGATTAAATGTTAGTACTAAAACATTAACAGAAGTATGGGTCAATCAATAGTAAGATGCAAGAGCAAGCATACGACTGCTAGAGGAGAAGATTGTGAACTCCTTAGTGGCCTACTAAAAGGCAACTCAATCTTATAAAAGGGCAACCTATTACAATAGGGAACCCCTCAAGTACCCAACTTCAATAGGATAGCAACCCTTAATAGAAAATTAAATGCTTTTTCAATTCATGAAGTGCCAGAATTAAATTGTGAGTTTTGTAGGGGCACACAAAAAACATTAAATTGCATTTCTGACAGCCCCTTCAAACCCTTTATAACAGCCCGTAGTTGTTACCTAGTTTTAGACAACCAAATTAGTTTAATACCATCGTCATTAGAGTCCTAATAGCATTAGGAGCCCAACACTTGAATTTTGGTACGATTTGGAGATTATTCGTTTTTGATGAATAATTTGAGTAATTTAATTAACTTGGAAATTATATAAATTAATTTGACCTCAAAATCAAAAATTAGAGTTCGCCATTGAACTTCTCACCCCCAATTAGCTTGGGCTGAAATTCTATGAATTTCTGGAAGTCGTTGAATTGTCCAAAATATTTTAATATATTTTAATTGATCAAAAATTTAATATAATTAAATTGATCTCCGATTTAAAATCCAAATTCATTTTTGAAATCCTCACCTTCCCTTTAGCTAGGAGTGAATTTTTGAGATTTTTCGGGGCTCATTTGATAGTTTTATTTTAATTAATTAAAAGATATGAATTAAATAATTAAATTAAATCATTAATTCTTAAAATCCATCGACGCATCCCTCCATTTGATGCCCAAGTGCACTTACTGCAGCCACACGATCAAAAGGTCTTGGGCATGGGGGCTGATCTAGCCATTGGATCAACCTTTTGATCCAACGGCCAGATTCTGCCCTGTGGTTTTGGAAACCACATGGCTCAATCAGCATCGTTTACTACAAATCAATGCAATCAAATGGTTGAAAGGGTGGCACTGTACGTCCTTGCACCGTGCATGATCGCGCATGCAGGGAGGTAGTGGTCATACACTGTGGTCCTCTTCATAGACATTTAATCCCAAACAACACTCCATTTTGCTTGCCATTCCATTTAATGCATCTTGGTCGAGCGGTTGGAGCATCCTAGGGGTGCTTGAGCCGCTGCAGTCTCCAATTATCCTGAACCCTAACTATGAGCTCGACGGTTGAGATATGTTCAAATTTTCGTTTAATAGTAGTGCAATTACCATCCTTCAATTTTACTTTTCAATTCCATTTGGTTTAGGATCATTAGATTGATCCTGATTGACCTCGATTGAGCTCTATCCAATTGACTTGCACAGTAGTGCACAATCAACTCCCGCTTGCAACCGAATCTACACTCCTAGGGCATCACCCTATATAAAATTAGAGGTGGCCTCTGGTGACGTGCTTAGTACCATCCGAGACCTTTCGAATGGTAGAAGAGCCAGCCGTTGGCGACCATCGAAGCTAGGGTAATTATGTTGCTCTAGCTATCGATGCACATATTCATTGATTTTGGGTCTGACCTAAGTGGCAAGACCCATGGGCCCAACTAGGCCTGTGTCCTCACGGCTAGGCCCGCATGCGGAAGGCCAAACCTGCGTGCGCACGACTGGCTACATGTGTGCCGCACAGTTCCTATGAACATTATTTCCTGCAATAATAAAATAAATTATTTAAATGCAAAATATTCAATGCCTCATAACTTTTAAAATAAACATTCAAATATATTGATGGTATATCTCAAAGTGACTAGAAAAATGCAAAGATCATTAATATGCCATTAGATTTTTAATTTAATAATTAATTTCACCAATCACCATTTTAATTTATTAACATTTAACCTAATTTTGTAAGTGTTGTAACTTAGTCAATTTGCATCCAAATTTGGTTATCCACTATGTCATTTTGATCATAAAAATATGTAGAGCAATAAAATAATTTTGATTTTCTATTTTCATAACTAATTTTGCTAATGACCTTTAAAATATCATTAAGAGTCATTAGTGCCCAGATTTGCTATTTGATGTTCAATTTGACCCTACTTAGTGTCATTGTACTTAGTATATTATAAGGAAGTTATAGCCACTGTGTTTACATGATTTGGGCATCAAATGAAAAATGTGAGTTTTTGACCCTTAAATAAAATAATATTAAATTCTCAAAATTAGGGCTTTGCATGTTTAGGTCTCCTAAATGCTAGGACACCTTAGAAAGTCTACCTTATGACATATTTCAATATTAGATGATGTTTTGAGTAGGAAAATATATATAATAACTTAGTTTAGCTGATTCTTAGTAAACTTAAGATAAGAGCCTCAACATTGATTCATAATGATCGTAGGAGTTCTTAAGGCTTGATTTAGTGTATAGGGATTGTAGTAGTCCTAGACTCTAGAGTGAAATGGATTATTTATCCCCCTATGATTGTGATAGTCATTATTAAAACCCTTAAATGACTATATTGAGCTTAACCTAGCTCTTTACATTCCTTAATTATAATCTTGATCTTAGCTATCTTATTAAGTAGCTTAGTGCTTCTTAAAGAGACCAACCTCTTAGTTGACTCTAGAATTCGTAATATTTTGATGTGAGCCTAGAAGTTGGTAAATAGGACACTTCCACTTAGTACTTCTTTTACTAAAAACACATAAGTATGAAGTCAACTTGACTGGTATAGTTGATGATTAGGATTTCCAAATCCTAAGATTCCTTAGTGAAATTAAGGTTAGAAGAACTCCCATGCTATCCTTCTAACAAGAACATTAGTACTAAGCTAATTCTAGTAACTTGAAGAAATTAGGATGTTAGTAATAAGTTAAACTCTTAAGCTCAGCTTAGAACAATAATTACCCATTAGTTATCACTTAGACAACCTATAGTAAATCCTAACTTATAAGATATTGAAGTTGTATATCATACCTATATGTTATGAATTGCTTAAGATAGTATTGGACAATCCTAAGTACATCATTGTGATTAAGAGAAGACTTATAAGATATTAAGTGGAGTCATCTTAGAAAGATTAGTGTTTAAAGAATATTATAAGATATTCTGATGGATTTATCTTAGAAAGATTAGAGTTTAAGGAATTTTTAGTAAATAACCTAAATAATCTAGTGCAACTTACCCAGTATAGTATGAATGGCCATAACATGCTAAGTGTGAACTTAGAACTACGTAGGGTGAAATATTATTAAGGTCTAGAATTTCTTAAATTGGTTAAGTGAAGAAGCTAAGACTAGAAGTGATCTTAGACAATGAGGAGAATTAGAACCATATGGCTTTGATAAACTAAGTAAGCGATAAGACTTAGAATCCTTTAAGTGTTAACCATCAAAATAAGAACTAGGACTTATTGTCCATATCAATTAGACTTGAACCTATATATTTAATGAGAGGAACTTAATTGTTATGTTTGCAATTCAATGTGAGCTTAAATTAGATAATAATAACTTAAGTAATATCATACCTTTAGTAATGTCATTTTAGGCTAGAAGCTTTATAAAATTGTTAAGTATAAGATTAGACTAGAACTATCTCACAAATGTCATCTCTACGATTTAGACAATATAAGTAATTAAATGATTAAACCATCATAAGAATAGAACCTTCAAGAAGATATAAGATAACTTAGGGGTTAGTAATAACTTAAATATTTGAGTAATGTAAGTCATAAATTACTTACAACCTTTGTAGTGAGACATTAAGTTTAAAAGTTAAGAAAATCCCTTAGCTAGACCTTCAAGTATCCTAAGTAATTGAAATCTAGTATAATGAGTAGAAATGAAATCTTTAGTATGTACTTAGAATGCCTCATTATAGTAGAAGTGTTTATTATATACTTTAGATAAGTGTAGTGTTAGCAATAGGAAAGGATGTTGTTTACAACCATATAATTATATATAGAAATTATTTTTTCACATCAATAAGATCTTAATCAAATTATTATTTTCAAAACCTCATTTAATTATATATTATCATGTATCAATTGATAAAGACATTTGATGAATGTCTAAGTCAATTGAGGAGCTTTATTAGCTCTAATCATATGATAAATAACTAAAGTAAATAATAATGGATATCACATTGCTTACAATTATCATTAAATTTCCTTGAATGCAGCAACGCATTGAGACTAAATCCTTGAAAACATTCATAAAGAAATTGTGCATAAATTAAACTTATAATATTTACATAGGGGTTTCATATGAAGGACTATTATGTTAGGGAGTCTATGGAGCAATGAGGAGACCACACATATCCAAGAGGGGGGTGTGTGTGTTATGGGAAACACTCCTCATTTGTTCTATACTTGGTTAAGCTGACGTGCTTGACTCCTCATTTGTTCTATACTTGGTTAAGCTGACGTGCTTGACTCCTCATTTGTTCTATACTTTGCCCGTAAAATGAAACACTTAAATTCAGATAAATAACTTACACTTTACAGTTCTTTATGACTATTCTTACATTGTTCACAATCTTCTTGATTGTGAATCATAGTCTTTTGACTTTGCTTAGTCCTTTATGACTGCCTTTACTGTATACTCAGTCTTTGAGACTGAAAATTATTTTACTTGTATATGTTATAGGTTCACCTGTATTTATAGTTATGTTACTTACTTACAGTGGATGTTATTATTTCTTACATTTATTCTTACACTACTTCCTCTTATAGTACTTAGTATATGTCCATTTATACATATTTCTTACTTATTTTGTTACACACTTGTTAGTATAGCTTTACTTACTTTTCCTTATTTACATGTTTGATGCAGACTGTCACCAGCTTTCCTCTTCTTACAGCTTTTACTGTTTTGATTGTTGCTTATAGTCTTATACCTTACTTACTTTAATTTCTTGTTTAGTACTTTGTGCTTCGCTTTGACAATTATAAATGACTAATGTGATATCCAGTTTAAACTCAATTAACTTAGTTGCCCTAAAATGTACTTAAACTTCTTTAGTCTAATTACTTTTTTTTTATTGGTTGTGCCCTGCCATATAGCAAATATGGTAGATCAGGATCTTGGAGTGGATCTTAAACTAGAGGTAGATCGACTCCAGTAGCTACTGAAATGAAGACCTTTACTTTTGTTGTGTTTCTCTTAGTTTTGCATCCCGTGAGGATGAGTGTCATTACGTCTAAATATTTGTATAACTTTAATTAATTTTAAATGTCTTATTTTACTTTTCTGTGATGTGTTTCTTCTTTCTTTTTGGATGGTTGGAATGGTTTATATTGCTTTGTATTATGTATCTATTTTTTCCTCTTTAGAGACCCTTGGATCTCCATAGTGCTTAATAGTGGGTTAAGACTCACTAACTAGTATTAAGTATTACAATAACACCTAATATTGGATGGGTTCCTGATCCAATTGATAGGGTTGTTACGCCATCACAGATTGAACAAAAAATATTGTGAATAAAAATAATGACTATTTCTAATAACAAACCAAGCCATACTAGATTCCATATGATTATGGGTTTAGAAATATAACAACCCTAGGTTGTTACCATACCAAATCTAGACTAAACTAAGTCCTAATTATTATTCCAATAGATTCTAAATGTCATTAGGACCTTACCCTGAAAATTTGGAATCCATCAGAGCTTGATTGGATCAATTGGCTATTTAATTAATTTATTAACCTAGAATATATCTAAATTAAATTGATCTCTAAATCCAAATCTGGAAGCATTTTTGAATTCCTCACACTCAAATTATTTATGGGTAAAGTTTTGGGAATTTTTGGAGACCATTTAAGCCTGAATTAGATTTAATTTAAATTAAGAAAATTGCAAAATTGGAATTATCAATTTCCCTATTTTCATTTTTAACACTCCAACAATTGGCTGAGCCCAAAATTCACTGTGCAGACCGTGAGCGATATGCTATGGAGCTCCATCCATGCGGCAGCCAAATTCAGTGCCATATGACAGTCCAAATCCTATCATAGATCATTCGTTACACCTCGATGCATCAGGGTTGTTCCACTTTTTCCTTCGATCAATTAGATGACTGAGTGAGATCCAAATACAGTTAAACTTCATACCCATACCTCTTTGTCCTGATAATGGAGAATCCTTTATACAACCACATCAAAGCTTGTCCCCATGACCTATAATGGTCGTTAACCACTTACCTACTGAAAAGAGACCCTCTTGATGTGTCGCCAGTGCTAGAAGCCGGCTGTTTTGGCATATGGGTTGCCGCCATTAGGCCCGGACCCAAAACCTTGACTCAAGCTTCCAAATGCAATTCCATGTCTATAAATGGCCCCAAAAATTTTCAGTGAGTCTCTTTGCTCACTTAGAATCTTCCCCGAACCTCAAATGCCCCATTCACAGCCAGCATTTATACAACCCTCCTTTGCTATTCCAGCCAGCTCCAGTTGCTGCTCCCAGAGTTCAGTGGGTGTGGATTGGTGTTCAAGACCTAAGAAGTTTCCAAGATCTCCAAGAAGCCTTTGAGAATTGTTCTAGCTTCTACAGTCTATCCACCAACTCCACCATTAGTTATTTTAGTACCCCACTATTTTGTTGAGCTAATTTGGCTCAATTCCTATTAATGCCAATTTTAATTTTTGATATGATGGATAAGAATTGCCATAGGGTTATTTGTACTTAGATTCTAAGCATTGGCCAAGTCTGGAAGTAGGCCAGATAGTGAAGATCACTGTATGGATAAATGCTGCTAACTAGCTAATCCACAAGTGCTTAGCTGGTAATTGGCACTCCTACTATGCATATAATTGCCAGTGAACTCTATTGTGTGTCACCTCTAATTGATCATTAGGATCAAAGGTGCTCTAGCTAGCCAGGGTAGCCTTGGATCATAGAACCCATGACAGTGCACTACAGTGCAAGATCACGAGCAGGGTCCTGACAATCCAATCAACCATTTGTTTTGTTTTGATGGGGCTTCTCGTCATCTTAAAATATTGATTGTTTTAAGATGAAGTAGAAGCCGTGGCATCACTTTTATGGGGAGGATTTAATCCCCACAGTAAACCAAAATTCCAAGCCTTGGGTGTAGTAAGGTCCCGATGACTCCGATGACTACACAAGGGGCTTCTAGGTGCATCTAATGCGTCTCAGTCTAGCATTTGTGTAGTGATCAAGTTGAGGTCTTGGAGTGGTTGGGGTGATCAAGAATTTGCAATTAAACTTAACCCTAATTCAGCTTATGTTAGTGTAACGCGCTGGTGCTAAGTTAGTAAATTCTAGCCCAACACTAGGTGTTATCGTAGTACTTCACACTAAACTAGTACAAAACTAATTCACAATTAAGCACTACACAACCAAAAAATTTTTTAAGATAAGGAATTATAGCAATTTAATAGATCAATGTATATAAGAATATCTATTTACATCATACAAACTAAGCATATAATAAAGAATGAATATACATCCATCACAAAAAATTAAGTAAGAACATCCAGAGTCTAATTTATTACAAATAATTTATAGAAGGTTATAATATTCACTCTTCCTCACAAATATAAAAATGCAAGTCTTCAAGGTACTATTATAGGCCTGAACTAGCTCTAACTTTAAGCTTCATGAGGTGCTTTTGATCTATCGTATTTGGTATTTTATACGGTAGGGCACAATAAAAGAAAGAAAATAAGTGGTTAGGCTTAAGAAGTCTAAGTATATTTTAAGATTATACTAAGTTTTATTTTAAGTTAAGCAAGTATCACATTAGTCATTTACAATTATTTGAGTAAGCGGAGCACTAAGTAACAAAAGAAAAAAGTACAAAAGTATGTGAAGATAGTAAATTAAGTAAAAGAAGTAGAAACAAATGAAGAGTTAAGCACGTCTGCTTAACCTTGTAAAGTGGGGTCTCCCATAACGCACACACACTCTCCTTCTATGATATGTGTGGTCTCCAAATCACTCCATAGCCTGCTTTAACTCAATAGTTTTCCATATAAAACTCCTATATTTAATATTTTAAAGTTTTATTTTTGCACAATATTCTAATGAATATTCAAGGTTGTAATCTCAAGGCGTTACAACATTCAAGGAGTTCAAATTAATTGTAAACTATGTGATATCCAATAGTATCTAATTTAGTTGTATACTTTAATGATTGGGGTTAGTCAAGCCCCCAATTTACTTAGACATTATCAATATTTGCATCAATTGAAGTATAATACTATATGTAATTGTGGTTTTGGAATATAGTTGTTTAAGTAAGAGTTATTTAGATGACAAAATAGTATATAAATATAGGTGTAAGTTGAATTAAAATCTTATCTTACTACCATACTCTCTATTTTCCTATAATACTAACTTAGACTAGTGTTAAGATTTTTAATAAGAAGGTTAATTTGAAGGTATACTGGCCTTAAGTTCATTAGGGTATCTAATGTTTAAATAATCCTAACTCATTAATTATACCAAAGTGGGGGGGGGGGGGTTCTAACCTGTAGCTATTTTTGTTAAGATTAATTGTAGTTTTAGTGTGTTTTATGTCATTTCAGCTCTGAAGTGATCAAATTACAAAAAGAAGATAATTTTATGATTAAGAATGCTACAACGCGCCGCAGCGCCAGGCTATCCGAGATTAACCCCCACAGCGCACCGTAGCGCCATAATATTTTGAGGATAGTTGCTTCAACGTGCCACAACGCTAGGCTATCCGAGGTTAATAGCCGCAGTGCACCACAGTGCCAGGCTATTCGAGGTTAGCCACCGTAGCGTGCCACAATGCTAAACCAGCTATTATCTTATGCGTCACAGTGCATTGTAGTGCCCATCTGCACGAGACCAAGGTGCCACAGCATGTCGTAGCACCAAAACCATAATTTTCTCAAGAGCCACTGTGCGTCGCAGCTCCTGTCTGCACGAGACCAATGCACTACAGATTCTGTTTGCACTAGACCAAGGCGTCACAATTTCCACAGTGCCAGATGGGTCAACACCATTGCGCTATATCGTGCCATAGCGCGCACCAAAAATTTGTCTTTAAAACCTGCTTCAAGTTAGCATTGGAAAGGCCAAAACATTAATTTCTCTAATTCCCCACACCATAATTAATTGCAAATATTAAGGATCTTTAGTTCCAAGAGGAATAAAGGAATAAAATTGATTAAAACTTAAAGTCTCGAGAGGAAATTATTGGCTTCTTGAAGGAGAGGATGCTAGGGAAGACATTGTAAAAGAGAAAAAGAAAAGCTTAGAGGAGATTCTAAATTATAGTTAGGAAAACACCACTTCTAAGGGGAAATCCTGATCTTCAAGGAGGATCATAGGGCTGCTGCAACCTCAAAAGGAGAAAAACACGGAGAGCAAGGGAAAAGACCAAGGTTGAAGAGAGGAGAAGATGAAGAGAATGCCTATGGTTGTTCCTACGTATTGTATTCTCAAACTCAATACTTGATTTTTACTTCTTGTTAGAGCAATGTGGATGCTAAATATTTCCTATAGCTTTCTCTCTGATTTTATTGTATTGATAGCCTAAAACCCCCTTTGGGGAAGGTAAGGCAAAGAACATGTAGTAAATCCTAGAAGATGTGTATGTAATATCTTTTATTTATAATGAAATGTCAATTCAAGCTAAAAGTTTCGATATATGATTGAATGAAAAGAGTATATCGAATGATGCATATTTTTGAATACTTATTAAACTCAATATCCTTAAATAAAACCTCATTGAACTTGATGATCACATTATATAAAATCTATGCATTTTGAGGCGTTAACACAGCAAATAAATGTGACATCATTCACTGTCTAAAAATACCCTGTACACAACTTCTAGATGAAGGCTTGATCATTTGAGCCATGAGAAAATTATAAAAACTCTCAGAGCTCCATAGCTTCATTCATAACACTTAGGTGAGGCATGTTATGTAGTGGACAAGTTCATATAGTTCACGTAGGCCATTTCCAACTCCAAGTTAAGGTATGAACTTGATGCATGTGAACCGAGACCTATCTATAGAGCTCCATTGCTCACCCTTAATTTATGTGAGATATTAGAGTGTGTTAAGCTATGAGCAAAGTGACATAAGCTCAATTCCTTAACTAAATCAAGAGTTGAAGTGTGTGAACCATAGTTGGAATCAAAACCAAGTAATCATGAAATTAAAATATTAGAATTTCTCACTTAGATGTAAGGGTAGCTTTCACTCATTAAGATCACGAAGATGTCTATGTGATGAGATTTAACCCAAGTGTGTTCATCAAAGCACTATATAGGATTTAGAAATTTGCATATCCAATATGGAAAGCTAGATCTCTTGATAATAAAGTAAAATTTCAAACAACTCAATTATGACATGGCATTAGAAAAAGAGTAAATATTGATAAAATGAACAACATGTCATAAGAGAGTAAATATGCCATATCATAAGAGAGTAAATGTGCCATGTCATAAGGTACTAAAACAACTCAATTATTATATGGATAAGGTTCTAAAACCTCACACTATCTTCTCATTTCTATAATTGAGGCTCTTTTTTAAGTTTACTAGAACTAGACCAACCTAATTAGTTCCTTACCAAACACATGCCCTAGAGTGCAATCAAGTCTCAACTTAACTTGAGTTTTGTTGTTCTAGGGTTTAGGAGACTAAAATGGGGAAATTCTAAATCATGTGAATTTAATGTTGATTAAATGAAGTGATAAAAATACACATTTTCCAATTGATGTCCAAATGAGCTTAAATAAGTAAATATGAACTTGTAGCATAAGGGTCAAAATGACAGTAAGTAGAGTCAGATTAGACACCATTTGGCTTAAATAGGATTTAATTACTCCTAATGACAATTAAAAGGTAGTTAGTAAAATCAACAATCAAAACCTAAATTAAATATCTTTTTAATGCTTTGCACATTTTACTAATCATTTTGGTATATAATTTTGATATATTTGTATGTGCATTTAAGAATTTATGCAATTAATTGAATCTATATAAATATTCTCTAAGCTCCAAATATTAAAAATGGCATCTAAAAGGGAATATTCCCTTTTGCTAATGGAGCTGATGAGGTCAGGCCTATCTGGTCGACGGGGCTCGTTGTGTTGTGGTATATTGTGGGAATATACCCTAACACAGTGTTGTGCGGGTCACGGGCTGACCCGCCCGACACTGTACGCCATCTTCCCGAAGGTTCAGCCGTGGGCTAAGGAATTAGGGTTTTGAAGAAACCCTAATTTCTTAGCAATTAGGTTGAACCAGGTGATGAGCCATAGCTCCAATAAAAGATAATGACAAGATCTATAATCTAGAATAAAAATCCTTAATCTAATTTGCTACAAGAAATCTTAATTTGATGGAGAAGCTACTTATGTTTAGAGTTTACAGTGGGGTTGCATTTGTGATGCCCACACAGAACCCCAGGGCTTGCGATCAATTTTGACTAATTTGTGAGCTCACTGTGATTACTTAAAATGCAAATAGAGATGATAGGAGGAAGAGGAGTAGGGATTGGTCCCAGATGAAGCTCAGACACTGTACATTACTATATAGGTTCGAGTTTGTTCGGGCTAGCTAAACTGAATCGAGGCCCCAATTGATTCCTAAACTATTCTGCAACAAATGCAAAGGCAAACTGAAAAGCAATCTCAAATGATTAGGAAGAAACTAACAGTTAAATTACCATACCTTAGCACCAACATTCACTTCTTTCTCCACTTGTATTTTCCTCCATCAGGTAATGCCGAGGCTCCCTAATGTGCTCGAAGGTTCAGCAGCATGAGAAGGTTCGAATGCGGGGGGTTATATGGGCACCAGAGAGGCATTGGCATGACTCTATTTCATGACCCACAGTCGTGGCCCATGTGGCAAGCACAATTGGGAATAGTCTCCTCCTGTCCTGCTCTGTCCATTAGATTATGCCTTGATCCGACGACCATATCACTTGATCGGTGCAATATTAATCTTGACCGTTCTATCATCACAAGGGAGCAGATCAAATGATTAGGAGCGGGTGTAAGCAAGGTCCTAACAGTAAGTCATGTTGTTAGGTCGAATATAAATTGTTTAATTATTTTAATAATTTATATCTATTTATTAAGTCAAATAATGACGCCCCCTTAGATTGCTAATTTAATCACAGCACCTTTTATATTTTTTCATCAATGAATGATTTAAGATATGTGAACCATAGGTTAGTAAATTGCTTCATTAAATTTTCTCACTTGAAGCTATTATAATTAGAAATAGTCAATGGATTGACTTATAAATTGATGTTCTTTACTATTGTTAAAATTAGTAGAACTGGAAATAATCAATGGATTGACTTATAAATTGATGTTTCTTACAATTGTTAAAATTAGTAGAACTAAAAATAGTCAATGGATTGACTTATAAATTGATATGCCTTACATTATTAAAATTAGTATAATTGGAAATAGTCAATGGATTGACTTATAAATTGATATTCTTTACAATTGTTAATATTAGTATAACTGGAAATAGTCAATGGATTGACTTATAAATTGATATTCTTTACAATTATTAAAATTAGTATAACTGGAAATAGTAAGTGGATTGACTTATAAATTGATGTTCTTTACAATTGTTAAAATTAGTAGAACTGGAAGTAGTCAATAGATTAACTTATAAATTGATGTTCTTTACAATTATTAAAATTAGTAGAACTTCAAATAGTCAATGGATTGACTTCTAAATTGATATTCTTTACAATTGTCAAAACTATTAGAACAGGAAATAGCCAATCCCATGTAACGGATTGACTTTACTTTAAAATTGGAAATGAGCAATCCTATGCAATGGATTGACTCTATACAAAAATTGGAACTAAATAATCCTATGTGATGGATTGATTGCATGTTAATTTTAGTTGTTTTTCTTTCAAATATAACTTTCATTGGAATGGAAGTCTTGTATGTCTACCTTGCATGTGTTTCTTTAGTCATTTGTAGAGGAAACTCTGCCGAAATTTTTAAAAAATTAATAACTCTGAAATTTGATGGAAAATTGTAGATATATTCACTTGTTAAATACTTATTAAATATCAAGAATTTTATATCTAGGATTGTATGTATTCACTTCAATTGTAAGTATTCACTTCAATTATTTAATTTAGAACATTAGTTCTCAATCAATTAGATTGAGAGTAATAGCTTCCTTTCATGCTTCATATAAACTTTTAGATTTTTAATTCCTTATAATCTTAAAATGAATTATTTCATGTAGGGTGTAATCTATCTCTTTTCATAATTTTAATATTCAATATCAATTAATCTTAGATAACTTCATGATTAAATTGAGTTGATACTTTTTATTTATAAGTTAAATAAGTAAAGCTATTAGAATATCCTTTAGCTTACACTTTCATTAACTTAGAAATCTATAAATATTATTCTTCCCTACTAGTTTCCTAAAACTTTAATCATAAATCTATTTGATTTGATTAGTTTAGAACTAGTATAAGGCAAACTTCAATTACATGTAAATACAAATTTCCAAACTTCATTTCCTTCTACTTCTAATCAAAATTGACTTAAAGATCAATATCTATAAGTCAATTTGGAGTTCAATAGATCCAATCATTAATTAGATTATTAAAGTTTAGATAACAAAAGGATATCACATAGTTTAGAATTATTGAAATTTATTGAATGCATGCTTAGCTTTCAGCCTTTTTCCTTGAACATTCATTCAAGATCATTGTGCATAAATAAAGGTTTTCATAAAACTTTAAGGGGAATGTCTTATGGCAAATTTGAATAAGAAATATAGCGCTTATAATAGGACTTCACATTTTAGAGAGGGTAAATGTGATTGTTCAACCTCCCCAACTGTATCTAGTTAGGTAGACGTGCTTAACTCCTTGCCCCATTCTATTGAGTACTCCCGCAGAATGAGGTAGCTTATAAATATAACTTTAACTTATAATATAAGAGTTCTTTTACAATCTTATTGATTGTAAGATCTCTTCATAATTGCTTAGTTTTGCTTACTTTTCATAGTCCTAAGATATATTTGTCTATGATCAAGAGTCTAAGATACTTCTTTATTTTCTATGCTTTACACTCTCTATTTCTAGTATTGTGTATTGTTTACTTCAGTTACATTTAAATATAGTGTATGTTGCTTAATATCATTTAATGCTTCAATATATTCCATTGCTTACTTAGCATAAATTTCATTGAACATGTATTACTTTCAATTCATTTTACTTTAATATATATAATAGTTTCTAGCCTTTTAGGATACTTTCCCTTACCAATTTTAAATGTATGCTAGGACTTTTATATAAGTTAGTATTTTTATTCAACTTATTTCATATTATCTCTTTTACAGTCATACTTAATTCCTTTTTTCATACTTGACTGCTTTAATAGCTCCGCTGCTTACTTTAAACTGTAAAATTATGTTTGATATATCTTATCAATTTAAAAATATAGCCAATCTTAAAATGTGCTTAAACTGTTTAGTCTAACTATACTTTTTTCTTTACTTTGGCTTTACCCTATCATATTTAATTACAAAAATATGATAGATCAGGAGCCCTTTGATTCGGGTAATGTAGGTCCATGTACTTGAAGGGCTTATAAAGAATTTGCTTCTGCTTAATTTTAAACTATTTATTTGTATTTTGTTATATGTGAGAGAGTGATGCATTTATTTTCTTTTACTCTTATTTTAAAAATGATTTGTAATAATTAAATTATAAACTACTTGAGCTTGCTTAAGTTATTTTTATCTATTCTTAATAAATCTGTGTTGTGTTTACTATTTTTTAACTGCTTGGGATGAATGAGTGGATTAATCTAATTGCTTGTATTAAAAATACTTTCAATATTGTATTTACATGTATCTCCTTATCATGTATCTTTGATTGTATTCAAATTGTATAACTTTATTTTAACTTAACAACTACTCATAAAGTGACTTGGCCACTTAGCATTTATACTTGATTTGTTTTCTTCTAATCCATTGTTGGGTGCTAAGGTAACATCCCAATATTTGGATTAATCTCCTATCTAATTATTGGGGTCATTACAGTTGGTATCAGAGCCAAGGTTGAGAACATTAAGTTAAAAGAGATATCCACTCATCCAAAGCAGCAACACAGAAAGGTAAGAATACTTGAAGATTGACACCTTAGGAAAGTGAACGAATTTCAAATTCAATAATTGATTTAAATCATATTTGAATTGAATTAATTGATTCTAAGATGAAATAATCTAGAGTCTGAACTAGAATGCATTTCTAATTCCTTTCAAAGTCGCTTATGACTTGTAGTTCCTATTTCCTTTCTATTTTTTCAATGTATTCTTCCAAAGTACTACAACTTCTAATGAATACTATGAGAATCTTTTCTTTTCCAAATTTTTTATTTTCCTTTCTTAATCTTCTTAGAATGGATCATGATCAGATTAATCCTTTCCCTTTAGCAAGTAAAGATAGATTCTTATGATTCAATTATTATTAGTGAATTCTTGAATCTTCCTAAATAGAATCTTCATTAACTTAACTATCTAGTATTGAAGTCTCATTCATTAGAATCACTACTTGTGTAAGAGTATTTTAGGATTTGAGATAACTGTTATCTTTTACACTAGTTTTAATACTACTTCAGGAAGGCAAAGACTTTTCTTTAATGCCTCTAAAGTAGGACTAAGTTGTATTCAAATGTTAACTCATCAAGTTATAGCTTATACTTCTAGATAATTAAAGCCTAAAGAGAGAAACTATCCTTTATATGATCCAAATCTAGTAGGTATAGTTTTTATTCTAAGATTCTAGAGATGCTATCTGTACAGAGTTAAGTGTGAGATGTTTACTAAATATCAAAAGTTGAAGTACATCTTCACTCGATAAGAACTTAACTGTCGTCAACATAAGAGTCTAGAATCAATGTGTGAACTTAGAGGTTATATACCTTCTGGGTAAAACTAATTACTATTAGATGCCTTAAGTAGTAAGTCAGATTTATCTTCACTCTGATGCAATGATTCTTTGATCAAGAACATTGAGAGATTGAATTTAGAGATGATCAGATCTGCTGATTTATGCAATTTCCTGCTATTCAGTCTGAGTCATTTCTAAGATCAAGGATAATCAAAGCTCAGAAAGAAGTCTTCTTATTCTGTATTAGTCTCATATATTGCTAATGCAGGAGATCCTAATCAGTTAAGGATCTCATAAAATTCTTCATTAAACAAACAACTTGAGTTCTCTCATATTCTTTCATCTATATTTCAATAGACTTCCTTCTTATATTTCAATTTCCTATATTTCAAATATTATGTGCCGAGGGCGACACTCTTTTTAAGGGGGGAGTCTGTAACAACCCAGATATTGTTACCTATCAATTAATGATCTATATGACTCCAAACCTCTTTCATTACTCTTATAATAGTGTAAAGAGTCTCCACCTCAAATTTCGTGGGATTTGGAGACCGTTTGGTAATTTCTAATATTTCATAGTTTTCTGTTAATTCTTAAAATAACTAATTTATTTAGACTTCAGAATAAAAAATTGAGTCTATCAATTGACTCACCACACCCAAATTAGCTATGAGTGATATTTGGGAAGCATTTGGGAGTCGTCAAATTTTTTGCCAATATTTTGATAATATTTTAATACCCAGAAAGTAAGGATAATTAAATATACCTCCGATCAAAAATCTGATCATATTTTTGAGTTCTTCACCCCTCAATTAGGTAATGATGAAAATTTGGAATTTTCATATGTGCGTTTGGATGTTTAATTTTGAGTAAATAATTGAATTCAAATAATTAATTAATTATAGAATTAAGAATTAATATATATATATATATATATATAATCGACTAATTTAAGGAAATTAAACGGCTATATATACAACACGGAAATCCTGTGTAAAGTGCATACCACAAAACGGTCGCGCACCCCTATCAGCACCGTCCGCGAATTCCTAATCATATCAAACGGCCGACACGATCTTTATTCAATCATATTTGATCTATCCGTTCGATCAAAGGATCGAACGAATGGATAGATCATATTTCTTGAACGTCTTCCTCTTTGCTTTTTGCACGATGGATTATCAAAGGGTTAAGAAGAACCCTACGGTACGTCGTTCCCTTGGCAGTAGATAGTACGCCTGCATAGAGGGAGTGGCGTATGAATGGTTTTTAGCTATGCTTATCTTGTCTAACTATCCGTCTACTCTTCATTTTTTTTCTTTTTCCCTATCTCCATCGAACATTACCTATGTGATGCCATCAATCTAGAGGATGCATAGAGTTTTGAAGAAAACCTACCTCCATTAGAGGTCGTATGAACAACGGAGCAAGGTACTTCCTTCATTTTATTTTCTATCAAAATTGATATCCCTAAATTTTCTATATATTCTCTTAGAACCATTATATTAGTTGAATTAAACTTGCGAAGTTCGATTTGTATGTATTGAGCGCTCGATCTTCTGGTTCTTCCTCCATTTATCAAATATGGTTAAAGGCGTGAAATCAAATGTTAATAGGGATGTTAATATTTGTTGAATTAATCGACTTTCTATACTTTCAAAATAAGAAGAAGATTCATGTGTTTCCATTGCTATACTCATCAGATCTATTGTAAGTTCTCCAAAACCTTAATGTTTGTGTCTGTTGATACGATTGAATTTATTTGGGAAAAGCTCTACTGAATGGCCAGCATAATGCTCATTATTTGTAATTCTTTCATTACTATATTTTTTTTAAGTTAGTTTTTCTTAGTATGTTTGGCTTCAAATGGGATGCCACATCAGTCAAGTTATTGTGAAAGTCTTCATTAACAATTACAAAGATCTCATCAATGAGATGTATGGTGTTCACATGCCTAACAGTATAACCATTCCTTAATAACTTGTATCTCATCTTGAATGCAGCTATTATTTGCATGTTAGTTACATAAGGTTGTCCTTTACATTTTTAATTAAGATTACGACTGCCTTTTTTTTAAAAAATAAAATGAGTATGAAGCATCTTTAGCATATATGTTTAGAAGTACCGATTCTTTTCTCCGGACAATATCTAATTATAATGTTGTTCTCTAAGTGTGGGACCCCCGTACTAAAAACAAGGAAGTACGGTGCTCCAACTATGGCAAATCCCCAACTTAAGTGAAGCTAGGTAAACCCAACCTAACTTAAGCCAAGGACTTGTCACCAAGTGCTATAACATTCATCAATATATAGATATCAAAGTGGCGGAAGCAATAATAATAGGATAACATCCACAAGCATACATAGTAGGAAAAGTAAATGCAATATAGTAACTCATCACAATGTAAAAATAAAATACATCCAGAATTACTTATTACAAACTGAAGTTTAAAGAGAAATGAAAATGTCTCTCAATCTCACTGAAAAGATAATGCAATATCTATCTAAATAGCAGCAGCACAGTCCTTCTCCTGAACCTGCTCCTCCTCTATGACACTACCCACGAACACGTCTGAATCTGACATTTGTCGGAATCATAAATGCCAGGGCCCCAGCCAACAAAATAAAAAGGTTACAGTTAGACAATTTTCTAAGTACATTTTAGGCTATTTTAATGAACTGAACATTTAAAGATATCACATTTTAATTTAACTACACATGCAAGCAGTAAAGGTGCAACAAGCTATGAAAGCAAAAGTAACTGCGACTACTGAAATAAATATGATCCTAACATGATTATGATCACATTAAAATATGCTAAGTATAAAAGAACACAAGTACTGAACATGATAAAATTATAGCATCATAACATGCCATTTATACATACGTCTAAGCTATAAGAGTATACATACAACATGTAGATTAATATGAAGGGAAGGCCACTGAGACATGTGGAAAAAAAATAAATCAATCTATGAAATATAAAGCCACTGAGACATGTGGCAGAACAAGCATATACTAAAAATAAGGCCACTGAAGCATGTGGCAAGGCAAATCAGAAAGCAATACAATCCAGCTAAAGTAGCAATAAGCCTAAGACATAGTACTGTCATACCAGCCAATAGGCAATACAGGGCCTCCAATACTGAAATATGAATCAATACCCAGCCAATAGGCCATCCCAATCCTCTAGGCCTGGGTCCAATCTATACAATACTACTAGTGAAGAGGCAGACTAAGCTAGGACATATTCTACTAACTATAAACAAGGCAAAACTGAATGATATGCAATTCAAATACTAACTTAGGATGTATCATCCATATCCTAAGTTTTCCTATTATGCTCAAGGAATAAGGCTCAATATACAAGGTATGCAAAGCAGTCTAGTCAAAGTAAGCAAGAGACTCAATCTAGACTTATGTGATATCTAGCATTATCTAATTACCAAATCTAACTACTCTGAGAAGGTACAAGTTTAGGATCTCCAATATCCAGCTATCGAGTAGAATCTCAGATTTACGTCCTTAAAGGTAACATTAGAACTTAACAAGTTCTAATCCAAAATCATGTGACGACTATATAGTTTAAGTAAGTAAATCAACGACCTAATTTATTTATATTTTACTTTCTTACCCAAATCTTGATTAAGTAAATCAAGATTTAAGGATTTAGAACTTAAACCCTATGTTGAGTTCAAATCCCAAATCCAAGGTAATATCCTAATTAGGATCTAGGGTTCATACTTATTACCCAATTTAAAGGTAAAGGATCCTATAAGCGAAAAGATTCAGGAACTAAGAACTTAGTGAAAGGTTATTCTACTGATTATAAGATAAAATAATCAATTAAGAACTTGAGAATCTAAGATCTATATTCAATCTTTAAGATAATTTCATTATCTTATTGGTTGAATCATCCTATACCCACATAGAAGGTTTCAAAAGATTAAACAATCAATCATTGAAGAATTCCAATTTGAGATGGCTTGATTCAAATTGACGATCTAAGTCTAAGATCTAAGATCTAAACATCTGAGGTTTGATCACTTTAGATCTTTGAATTAGAGTTTTAACTTAAGAGTTCCTATTTGTGATTCTTTTAGAATCTAAGTTCATAGTTAAACTATATGGAGTTTATTTAAGGTTGAAATTGACTATTTTAAGTATTAGATTAAACATTAAACTCATATTGACCTTTTTAGGGCTACTTAAGATCTAAGGATCTGATGTTTGATCACTTTAGACCTTAAGCTAGATTTCAACGTAGACCTTACCAATTACATTTCTTTTAAGATTTAACTCTTGGGTTAACCTTACTGAACTTATTAAGGTGATGTTTATTCATCTCAATTATTAGATTCAAGGATTAATGCCAAATGACTCTTATAAGATCACTTAAGATCTAAGTGTCTTAATTAGGGTTTAAGTGGATATTTCTGGAATTGATGATCTCATTAACATTACTATTAGTCTAAGAGTTCAGAGAATATTTCTAATCTAACTTAGGGTAATTCACTAAAATTTCCAAGCCTTGAGGAGCATTTAAACATATATTGGTCAAAATGACCAAAATGCCCCTCTTAAGGGTAAAATTAGGATTTTATGGTTTGGTTACCCAAGTTGGATCTAATCTATTTTAATGAGTTTTATATTGAATACTGAAGGGAGAAACACCCTCATCTTAGGATTTATGGCTTAAATGATCTTAATTAGCACTAATCACTTATTAAGCCAACTAGGGTGATTAGTGAAATTAGGGCACTTTAGGGCAATCCAACCTTATACTTAGGTTAATCTAGACCTAATATGACATTAGGAACAATTCTCATTCAATTCAGATGCTAAATTAGGTTTTAATTCACTAATCCTTAATTAAGGTGATTAAGAAAAATAATTATCCAAAATTAAATTTAAGGGTCTCATATTGTTTCTTAGGGTACAAGGAACAATCAGAGCCCTTAATCTCATAAATTGAATACTTAAATAATTTTATATGATTTAATTAATGACAGCAAATAGTTTGGCAAATTTTTTTAAATCCAACCATTTGATCTAAGATTTTATTCTATATTCAGATTCCTCGAATTTTTCTGATTTAAATGGTATATTGGATCATACCATTTGGAGTTGTATAACTAAAGTTATTCAAATAATTTAATATGAATGTTTATTTAAATTAAAACTATAGGGTTTAATTAATTTAATTCACAATCATTAAAAATGTTATCCAATAATTATTAATTAGGCGCGGCCCAAAATCAGAACCGCGTGGGTCACGGGTCGGCCCGGCCTAGAACCCGTGACTTCATCTTCTTCCTCTCAATGAGTCTCGAGCCCGCCAAACTTCGGCGCTGAAATTATCAGTGCACAGTCGACGATGGTGGCTCGGTTTGATCCCTACACGTTCCCTGAGTCAAGACGTGTCGATTGGACCAAGAACCCCCATCTGGATCCCTCTAGATCGATGGGGTGCTACTCGACCGAGACGCCTTCGATACGGGCGTCTCAGGCCAATTGTGAGGGAGAAATTCTCCTCACAGAGGCCTCGATTCGACTGGGGTTCGATCCCTACATGTTCAGGGAGTCAAGACGCATCGAACCCCCAACCTATCTTAACCTGAGGGGCAACGAATCGCTGGGTCCTTACTCGGACTCAGCCATTGGCTCGACGGCTAGCTCAGTCGATCGATACGATAGACTTGAGCTAGCTTAGCCCCAGGCGACAATCACATTGGGTTTCTAGGTGGCTAAGGTTCATTAGGCGACAGCCAGGGCTCAATCCAGATGACAGAATGGAAATGAGCTTAAGGAAATTTTAAATGGGGAAAAGTTGTACCTGAAGTCGAGTTTCAGACTCAGCCAAGGAGAATTGAAGTGCTCCTAAGCTTCCTGAAGGTTAGACGAACGAGCACAGGGGGTCTGAACACCAGACGAATCCTCTATCAGCGTTTCTAATCTCTGGAAACGCTGTAATTCGCCGAGAAAGACGGGAGCTCCAGAGGCTTCGGCTGGAGAAATTGAGGGTTCACAGTGAGCAAAGGGACTCACTGTGAATCACTGGAGGTATTTATAGGCCAAGGGGGCTACGAGGGTGGCTTCCATAGCTTGGGCAATGGCGAGAGGCTCGGGCCGAAGGGAATGGCTCGGGCCAACGGCTATGGGCAATTTGGGGAGAAGGTAGCCGGCCAGACGAACGCGCCGAGGGCAGGAGAGGAAATTCGATGATTTTCCTGTACTGCCACGCATCAGGTAGGATCCTGGCTGTCGGGGGGGGACCAGACGCAGACGGGCGAGGTGAGGAAGACGATCCACAATGCTCGGGTTCGTCTCCGTTGTCTGATGGAGCGATCGTTAGGGATAGACGGCCTGATGCGGCTTCTACTTAACCGAATCACGGATTAAATCCCGAGCGTAGGATCTGAGATGCCGATCGGGCGCATGGGATTAGATCACGGCACGCAATATGCGAGCCGTTGGATTAAATGCGCTGAGATGCGTGATAGTGCATTGGGTGGCTCACATTCATGCACCGCTGTCAGGACCCCGCAGCGGATCTGCCGCGGTCCCGACAGCGAATCCCGCCGATTTAATTTTAATTAAAATTAATTTAAATATAAATAAAATCAATTAATTAATATATAATTATCCTTAAATATCCTAAATCCAATTTAGGACCAAATGAGCTCCAAAAATTCTCAAAAATTTACCCTTAGCTAATTTGGGTATAAGGAATTCAATAGAGGAATCAGATTTTAATTTGGAGATCAAAATAATTTATGTATTTTTCAGAGCTTAAAAATAGCCAAAAATACTAAATTCTTCATTTTAGCTCCAAATGATTCCAAACTTCTAGGGCTAGGTTTAAATGACCCATTGAATCTTATGGAATCAAAATTAAGCCTTGGTTTAGCTTAATTAATCTAGGTCTAGCTAGGGTAACAACTTAGGGTTGTTACACTAAGTCACATAATGCTTGTTCGAGATGCTAAATTATTTTGCATATTGCTGCAATTGATATGAGTGGTTTGTCTCATAATGCCGTAGATTTTGATAATGTCTGATTTAATGTTTACATTAGAACATGGTTGACACATTGGTGTTGTTGTCTCATTTTACGTTGTTGTGCGAAATAAAATTTGCTCTCAACATAGTGATAATAAAATATCAAAGTATGTTGGCAATTATTCTGAATCATATTTATGAAGGTTTATGTGATGATAGAGTTTTCCTTCATAGGTCTTTCACCCAAACCAAATGTTTCTATCTATTGTAATATTAAATCAAATGCTGCAGACTATTACAATATGTGATCAAATGTTGTCAATTGATTTATGTGAATTAAGTGTTGTTAGTTAAATCTATATGATCAAATACTGCTAGTTAATTTAAGTGAGATTAATGTAATATGAGAATAAATGCTGCCATATCTCAAATGAAATCAAATGCTGCCATGTATTTTCTAAAATGAGATCAATGAGATCATAAGTGATTCAATGTTGCTATTAGTTGTAATGAGAGAACAAATGCTGTCATTCATTTAATATGATCAAATGCTATTAGTTCATTTAATGTGATCAAATGCTATTAGTTCATTTAATGTAATCAAATGCTATTAGTTCATTTAATATGATCAAATGCTATTAGTTCATTTAAGATGATCAAATGCTATTAGTTCATTTAATATGATAAAATTCTATTAGTTCATTTAATGTGATCAAATGCTATTAGTTCATTTAATATGATAAAATTCTATTAGTTCATTTAATGTGATCAAATGCTATTAGTTCATTTAATATGATTAAATGTTATTAGTTCATTTAATGTGATTAAATGTTATTAGTTCATTTAATATGATCAAATGCTATTAGTTCATTTAATGTGATCAAATGCTATTAATTCATTTAATGTGATCAAATGCTATTAGTTAATTTAATGTGATCGAATGCTATTAGTTTATTTAATGTGATCAAATGCTATTAGTTCATTTAATGTGATCAAATGCTATTAGTTCATTTAATATGATCAAATGCTATTAGTTCATTTAATATGATCAAATGCTCTTAGTTTATTTAGTATGATCAAATGCTATTAGTTCATTTAATGTGATCAAATGTTATTAGTTCATTTAATGTGATCAAATGTTGTCACTTCTCTTATTAAAACCATATATGGTTAATTATATAAATGAAAGAATCAATGGATCATGTGGGATCTAATACTGTCCTTTACATTATTTGTATTAAATTAACTTCTATCATTAAATGCATTGAAAAGAACCAAATGTTATGTTAGAATTTAATTTAAATGATTCTTGTTTCTTTTATATATAAATGCTAACTTTAATACTATTAATCTTTGCAGGTTGAGTTATAAATTAATTTCAAATGAAATGCTGAACTAAATGCTATTGCCTTATGCACATTAAGTCAAATGATGCTACCCCCTTAGATTGCTTATTTAATTACATCACCTTTTATTATTTATCATCAATGAATGATTTAAGATATGTGAACCATAGGTTAGTAAATTACTTCATTAAATTTTCTCACTTAAAGCTATTATAATTGGAAATAGTTAATGGATTGACTTATAAATTGATATTCTTTACAATTGTTAAAATTAGTAGAATTGGAAATATTCAATGGATTGACTTATAAATTGATGTTCTTTACAATTATTAAAATTAGTAGAACTGGAAATAGTCAATGAATTGACTTATAAATTGATGTTCTTTATAATTGTTAAAATTAGTAAAATTAGAAATAGTCAATGGATTGACTTATAAATTGATGTTCTTTACAATTGTTAAAATTAGTAGAACTGGAAATAGTCAGTGGATTGACTTATAAATTGATGTTCTTTATAATTGTTAAAATTAGTAGAACTGGAAGTAGTCAATAGATTAACTTATAAATTGATATTCTTTACAATTATTAAAATTAGTAAAACTAGAAATAGTTAATGGATTGACTTATAAATTGATATTCTTTACAATTATTAAAACTTTTAGAACTGGAAATAGTCAATCTTATGTAATGAATTGACTTTACTTTAGAATTAGAAATGAGCAATCCTATGTAATGGATTGACTCTATATTAGAACTAGAACTAAACAATCCTATGTGATGGATTGATTGCATGTTAGTTTTAGTTGTTTTTCTTTCAAATATAATTTTCATTGGAATGGAAGTCTTGTATGTCTACCTTGCAGGTGTTTCTTTAGCCATTTATAGAGGAAACTCTGCTGAAATTTTTAGGAAATTAATAACTTAGTAATTTTATGGAAAATTGTAGATATATTCACTTGTTAAATACTTACTAAATATCTAGAATTTCATATCTAGGATTGTAAGTATTCACTTCAATTGTAAGTATTCACTTCAATTGTTTAATTTAGAACATTGGTTCTCAATCAATTAGATTGAGAGTAATAGCTTTCTTTCATTCTTTATATAAGCTTTTAGATTTTTAATTCCTTATAATCTTAAAATGAATTGTTTTATGTAGGGTGTAATCTATCTCTTTTCTTAATTTCAAATATTCAATATCAATTAATCTTAGATAACTTCATGATTAAATTGAGTTGATACTTTTTGTTTATAAGTTAAATAGTAAAGCTATTAGAATATCCTTTAGCTTATACTTTCATTAACTTAGAAATCTATAAACATTATTCTTCCCTTCTAGTTTCCTTAAACATTAATCATAAATCTATTTGATTTGATTAGTTTAGGACTAGTATAAGATGAACTTCAATTACATGTAAATACTAATTTCCAAACTTCATTTCCTTCTACTTTTTATCAAATTTGACTTAAATATCAATATCTATAAGTCAATTTGGAGTTCAATTAAGTAGATTATTAAAGTTTAGATAAAAAAAGGATATCACATAGTTTACAATTATTGAAATTTATTGAATACTTGCTTAGCTTTGAGCCTTTTTCCTTGAACATTCAATCAAGATCATTGTGCATAAATAAAGATTTTCATAAAACTTTAAGGGGAATGCCTTATGGCAAACTTGAATAAGAAAGATAGCACTTATAATAGGACTTCACATTTTAGAGAGGGTAAATGTGAATGTTCGACCTCCCCAACTGTATCTAGTTAGGCAGACGTGCTTAAGTCCTTGCCCCATTCTGTTGAGTACTCCTGCAGAATGAGGTAGCTTATAAATATAACTTTAACTAATAATATAAGAGTTCTTTTACAATCTTATTGATTGTAAGATCTCTTCATAATTGCTTAGTTTTGCTTACTTTTTATAGTCCTAAGCTATGTTTGTCTAAGATCAAGAGTCTAAGATACTTTTTTATTTTCTATGCTTTACACTCTCTATTTCCAGTATTATGTATTGCTTACTTCAATTACATTAAAATAAGTGTATGTTGCTTAATTTCATTTAATGCTTCACTGTATTTCATTGCTTAGCATAAATTTCATTGAACATGTATTACTTTTAATTTATTTTACTTTAATGCACATAGTAGTTTCTAGCCTTTTAGGATGCTTTGCCTTACCAATTTTGGATGTAGGCTAGGACTTTTATATAAGTGAATATTTTTACTCAACTTATTTCATACTGTCTCCTTTACAGTCATACTTAATCCCTTTTTCCATACTTGACAGCTTTAATAACTCCGCTGCTTACTTTAAATTGTAAAATTATGTTTGTGATATCTTATCAATTTAAAAATATAGCCAATCTTAAAATGTGCTTAGACTATTTATTCTAACTATACTTTTTTCTTTTCTTTGGCTATGCCCTATCATATTTAAATACCAAAATATGATAGATCAAGAGCCCTTTGATTCTGGTAATGCAGGTCCATATACTTGAAGGGCTTATAAAGAATTTTCTTCTGCTTAATTTTAAATTATTTACTTGTATTTTGTTATAAGTGAGAGAGTGATCTAGTTACTTATTTTACTCTTATTTTAAAAATGGTTTATAAATTGCTTGATTTTGCTTAAGTTACTTTTATCTATTCTTAATAAATCTGTGTTGTATTTACCATTTTATAACTGCTTGGGATGAATGAGTGGATTAATCTAATTTCTTATATTGAAAATACTTACAATGTTGTATTTACATGTATTTCTTTATCATGTATCTTTGATTGCATTCAAATTATATAACTTTATTTTAACTTAACAACTACTCGTAAAGTGACTTGGCCACTTAGCATCTATACTTAATTTGTTTTCTTCTAATCGAGTGTTGGGTGCTAAGGTAACATCCCAATGTTTGGATTATTATCCTATCCAATTATTGGGGTCGTTACATAGGGTATCAGATAGAAGCTAAGTACATATAGGGAAAAGTGCCACTTCATGTGAGTAGCCTCGTAAACCTTAATGATTTATGTGCAGCATGGTTGTAGGTACATCTTGAGCCTGTAGGGACTACCTCTAGTCTTATCTACCTAATGGATATTTATTGAACCTGTGTGTAGATATTGATAGAATGTCATCTACCTAAGTTAGTGTGATGGCCCTTCCCCACCGTGGTCCTGTTAACTCTTAAGTTAACATGATTACGGTGGAGGGGTTTCCAAATGATAAGGTCCCCACCTAGAGTTGGATTAAACATACATTCTAATCCAACTTAACTAAGGACTTTGCCATTCATAAGGTAAATATCTCACTAAATGAACATACAAGAAAAATGAAGAGAGCGCGGAAGCATAAAATACAACATCCATCCATTCAATACAATAATCCAGAATAAGTAAAGTGCTGAAAAGAAATGTTAACCCTGAATTATTACAATATTTAAAATAGTTTTAAGAACTATAAATAAACTCTCATCCTCACAAAGCAGAAATAAAACTAATGGTCTTCAGGAACAAGCTCTTCCTCCAACGGCAAGGTCTCCACTGGATCTACAACACCAAGAAACTCAGAACCTACCATTATCAGTTTCATAATGGTAGGGCCCCAGTCAACAAAAGAAAAATCTAGTTAGACTATTGTCTAAGTACATTTTAAGGTAAATAATTGATTATGTTATATAGATATCACCATAAATCAATACAAAAGCAAGTAGGTGCAGAAAAGTATAAGAAAAGAACGGTAATAAGCTATAAACAACGGTTTATAACTAAATCAACTAGGAAGTAAGCACATACCTCCTCTAAGCAACTGCAACAAGGTCAAATAAGCAAATGAAAGACTAAACAAAATTGTAAAGAAAATACATCCTAGACATGCTTATGATCAAAGCAGGCTTATGCTAAGTGACATAATAGTAATTGAACATGTAAGACATTATAAAACTAAAAACATAACTAACATCCTATATATACATATGAAAACAGTAAGACTAGCATCCTATATAAAAACACGGCTAGAAAGTGCAGTACGACTATAAGTAAAATAATGCTGAAATGCAGAAAAGAGTAAAGTAAAACAGTAAGATCAAAACTAAAAATCTATCTTGGCTACTCAAGCCACTCAACTGAAAGTAAACACTTAGCCTGATAGGCTAAGGCAGAACTCTGAACTAAATATCACTGAAACCTCTTAGCCTGATGGGCTAAGGCAGAGAGTACTGAACTGAATAATCACTATACAGAAATCCACCCGCAACTAGTACTCACCATATCTAATACTATCATATGAGCGCAAAATCTATTTCTCGCCATCCTGGGACCCATCTCAACCAGGTATGGATAGACTTACCGACAATAGCAATCCAGCGTGCTATGCCGGACTCAAGGATTGGAGAGGTGTACTAGTTAGGTCACAAACTACTGAAAGACTGAAAACACTGATAAAACATGAATGATATGTATGCAATTTCAAAATTAACATGAGATATTTATCAAATATCATATGTCCAGTATATGTGTTCAAGGTATGAGGCTCAAAATAAGGTATGCAAAGCATTAATTCAAGATAAGCAAGAGACTCTTCTAGGACATAAGTGATATCCATTTGTTATCTAATTTAATCGTTCTATCTACTCTAAGTTACATAAGTTTCAGAATCATTAATTCTTACACAGTCTGTAACTTAGAATCACGATCTTACAAGTGGAAGATAATTAGGACTGGCCAAGTCCTAATTATATCTTAATCAAAAGACGACTACTTGATTTAAATAAACAAATCATCGACCTAATTTGATAATTTAGACCATCCCAAGCTATCTTGATTAGCCAAATAAAGATTGAAGGATTAAGAATTAGACTCCAAATGATGGGGTCTAATCACTCAATCCAAAGGTATATCTAAAGGTCTAAGGTTTAGAACCCAAATCTCACTAATTAAGTTAAGGCAAATCTTAATGATAAATCAACTCATTATGATAGATCTCTATTCTTAGTTCTAAAGTTTAAAGATCAAATAATCATTAAATAAACTAAGAAATCTATAAACTATGAAACTCAATGTTTCATCTATTGAGTAACCCAATTTACTCAATAGATAAATTCTAGCCTAAGATTTAATCATAATCCTATAAATTAAGGCTCTTAATTACTAAGAGTATCTCTCAGACACACATCCTAACTAGTGTTAATAAGAAGGTTGAAGATGAAAAAGAGAAGATTAGAGGAGTTTAAGAAGGCATGATATGAGATTGATATCATTTTATAAAGCTTAAACTTGAATATCTTGCAAAAGAAAAAAAAATGCAATTGAGTATACAAACTTATTTACTAAACTTTTTACCATACTATTTCTTATTCAACTCACAACTAATATTATCTATTTTGTATTGTTTATTTAAGATTTATAATTTTGACACAACTTCTAGTACAATATTTATAGTCAGCATAAGCAATTTTAAGTTGAATCACTATAGATTTTGAAATAATAAAGCAACAGGAAGGATTATGCATAATTACAATGGTTGCCTCTCATAGGCCATCCAAATTGTAATTATGGCCTTATGGAAATATTTATGTATAGTTGTATTAAAATGTAAGAGAGACTTGATACAAGTGTAGATATATTTACGTAAGTAATTATATGACAGCAACATAGTTGATTATCCTTCTTATGAACTTAGCATTTGCTCTTACCATTGATTTGATCTAAAATTTGAAGAATAATACATGTATAACTAAGTACTAAATAAAACTCCTTTTAAATTGATTTAAGCATTTATGATCAATTTATAGCCATATGAAGCAAACTTAAATGTATTTAAGGATACACACTTTTAATTGGATAAGTAGATTTATTTGGCATTCACAACCTTGTTCATACTATACTAGTTTAAAATTAATAACAAGTCTATTTAAAGTTTAACAATAGGTTCATTTAAGAATTATAATATATATATATACTAAAAGCAAGAGTTTAAATCAAATATAAACTTGTTGAATACTTAAATTACATCCAAGAGCACTTGTCATGAACAATTTCCAACAACATCCACTAGTTCTTTTCGCAATTTTAAGCATCAGCGAATTGTTGCATTATAAATAAGGATAACTCATTATATTATTTCACTATAATTTCTTTAATACTCTTAATTCCATTAGATATGCTTAAAATCACTACATAAGATATGCTTAAAACCAAGATTTTAGCTGAGCAATACTAAGCAATGAATGAAATAACCTTGGAGTTTGATGCCAAATATTAAAAGTCTTTAAATTCTTAAAAATTTTGGCAGAGTTTCCTTTGTATTTTCTCAAAATAAACATTTAGAACATCAAAATATAGGTCAATTCATTAATTATTTCCAGTTCTAATCCATCTATTGACTATTTCCAATTCTAATATAAAGTTCAATCCTTTTATAGGATTGCTTATTTCCAGTTCTAAAATTTCAAAATTTAATAATGCAACTTACCAAGTTATATTTCATAGATCCTATATCAAATATCTATTAATAAGAGATACAAAAATAAAATTAGCAAATTATAAGAGCAGCATTTGTACTTTCATATAATTGGTAACAATATGGATTCCCATCTAGTTGGCAACATTCATCCTCTTTTACTATTAGATGACAATATATGGATCTCAAATAATATATGGCAACAATTGATTTTATAAAAGAATGACAATATAAATGCTCATATAATCTATTATCAGTTCTTGTATCTCACAATTAAGTGGCAGCAGTATGTTTATATAAAAGAATAACAATGATTAAAAAAATAGCAGCATTTGATTTAAAATATAGACATGGCAGCCTTTTGATTTTATAAAGTAGATGGAAGCATTTGTGTTTTACAAGTAAATGATAACAACATAAATTTTTATCTAAAGGAAATAACAGTATGTAATTTACTTTATAATAAAGGCGACATTTGATGGCAGCATTTATTTTAAATACGTAGCAGCGTTAGATTCATTGAGATGAGTCAAACATATAGAAAATAATGAGAACATTTCAAAGCTCCTTTAAGTAAATCTATTGGCAACAAAATTGTTTACCTTACGAAAATAAAGACAAAGCAGAAATAAAAATTTAAATCTGAAAAAGGATTCTGTAATGGATTCACGCACTCAATATTACAAACTTATTATTTAATCAAAGTTATACCCAATTAATGGACAAGTAATGAGTCTGTTAAGTATCATTCAATCTCTTATATATAGCCATTCATAAACACCATTGCAGCAGCATTTGATCGCTCTTTATTGCACATATTTCATGATATCAAATGATTTGGATTTAATCTCTATATATAAAATGGCTAGGACATACATTGCTGAGCACTTCTTGTCAAGAGAGAAAAAAAAAAAAAAAAAAAAAAAAAAAAAGCTTCCCTGAACACGTTTAGCTCTCCCTAATACTACATGCCTATCACAAACAAGTACTTTTAAATTAGATTAACTTGAATAAGAACTTATGATTGTATTATAGATTATAGAGTGGCCAAAATTGAGATAGTTGAATACAGAAAAATTAAATGATAAAATCCAGATCAACTCACACGGCAACTCAAACGGCTCAAGTAAACGACATATATATATTCAATCCACGCCTGACTTATGTATAACCTTAACCCAAACAGCATAAAAATCAAATATGTGCATGTTATAAGCAGGAGCTACTCCACAATAAATAATATGCGGTGATATTTAAATTTCAATTAGAATGAGTATGATTAATGTGAACAAGAAGCATAAATTGCATGATGGCTAGACGTCTGAGTTTCAACAAATCTGCTTGGTACAGCACCATAAGTGCAAAGTTAAATATGCAACAATTAATGATAAATACAATATTAAATTGGTGAAAGCACATTTTCGTTTAGACAGGATCTAATCCTTGGAACAAATAATTAACATTAAGCCTAGCTCACGGCATGTGTGTGCACCAAGAATAGAAATTGGGCATAAATCACAAAGGCAACAAAGACACGATTTCAAAAGCAAGAGACATGAACTAAAATAGTTTTAAGAGAAAAGAACAACCCAAATCAACATTCGCACTTATGTAATCGGCCCTTGATAGGAGGATCGGGTGAAGTGAAGTACCTTAATGGCGCCGAATGAAGAAGAAGGCGAGGATGAGGGGTTCGGCCGAGAGGGGTTCTGTCGAGCGAGGATGGGGAGAGCGAGGTTCCATCGAGAGGAGCCAAGGCACTGTGCTTAAAGCCTTCGGCTTTTAAAGAGGAGGGTGGCGGAGTTTGCGAGGAGGTGAGGAGGACGCGTGCCGAGAGATGCGAGCGATGCGAGCCACGCGTCGAGGGGAAGGAGAGGTGTCGGTCGTATGAGCGGGTGCCCTCCCTTGCATTCGGTCGAATGGAGAAGAAAAAACTTTTTAGGGCATGCGGCTTTTAATTACTTTCTTAATTACTTTTATTAATTAATCTTAGTTAATCGAATGATTTCCAAAAATTATCAAATTTCACCTCTAGCTAATTTGGGGGTGGTGAATGCAATGACGAAGTCAAATTTTCAATCCGAGGTCTAAATAAAAAGTCAATTTCTAGGGTTTTGTGATTTTTCAGAAATCCATATTTGATTCAATTGATTCTTGATTTGACCTAGATCTGAGAGATGAGTTCTAAATGACCTAGTTAATGTACCAGAATCATAATTCAGACTTAGATTAGTCTCAATTAACCTAAGTAATAACCCGGGGTTGTTACAGTTAGGGAGATTGTAAGGACCTACTTAAGTTGTAATAAGTGAAACTCTTAAACATCGAGATGCCTTTTTAGATAATAGTGGAGTTCCTAATAAGAACTCCAAAAGTTATGCATGATCAGATAAGATTGGTGACCTACTGGGAATTTATTTTATTAGGGCTAAACTGTGAGGCCTATCAGGCTAAAGTGGTCAAAACCTTGGTTCTTAAGAGTTTGGGTGGTTATACTACTACCACTGCTATAATTGTTGATAAGCTTGATTGGAGATTCCTTTTTGAGCTGCACGCTTACGGATTTAATGATTCTTTTATCACCATGATCAGGAATTCTATTTCTAATGTGTTGTTTTCTATTTTGATCAACAATGTCCCTGCTAGTTTTTTTAACTCTTCTAGAGGACTTAGATAGGGTGATCCTCTTTCGCCAATCCTGTTTAATCTTGCCATAAATTATTGGTCTCTAAACCTTAATAAAATATTTCTTATGGACACTAGCCTACATTTCAATATTAGGAGCAAACTCCTTGTCTCACATCTTGCCTATGCTGATGATTTCATTATCTTCTCTAATGTCGACAAAAAAAATATTACCAAGATCAAATCTTTACTTAATACTCTTGAGAAAGACTTTGGGCTTAAGATCAATTATCTTAAATCAAACTTCTTCACTAATCACAACGGCAATTCCAACTTACAAGATTTTATCACAAACAAGCTTGGTTTTAAAGAGGGAAAGCTTCCTTGCAACTATCTTGACATTTCTATTCTCAAAGGTCCTAATAAAAATACAATCTATAATGGCCTCATTGAGAAAATTTTAAAATAAATTCGTAGTTGGAAAAACAAGCACCTCTTTCATGGAGGTTGGCTCACCTTGATCAAATACATCCTTAACATAATCCCGCTTTACTGGCTTGAAGTCTCCTCCCCAGCCAAGACCACTATCTCTAAAATTAATATCATCTTTAACAATTTTCATTGGGTTCATGACAAGGGTACTAAATTATATTGAACCAAATGGGAAAATCTGACCTTCCCGTTAATAAAGATGGGCTTGGCATAAGGAACCTTGAAGCTCTTCGTAATGCTTATTTTGTCGAACTCTGGTGAATTTTAGAACCAAAAATAATATTTGGGTGGATATCCTAAATGCTAAATATTATGCTTCCACGCATCCATTTCTTGTTTCCAGGAAAATCACGGTCTCTATAAATTGAAAAAAAATGTTGGAGAACATAAATTTTATGGAACAACTCATTGATTGGAATAAGCTTGACTCTTCTTTGACCTTCTGGTGTGACTCATAATGTAATCTCGGGCCTCTGCATTTGCTTTGTAACCCCATCCTCTCTAAGCTTACGCTAGGTGATTGCTTTAATGAAAATAATTCTTAGAACAACAACATAATCATTTCAATCACTGAACCTAACCCTTATGAGACTATGGTCAATTACATACCCAACATTGAAGCTATGAAGCATGCCACTGCTGAGTTAATCATGAATGACAATTTTAACCTTCGTTTAGCTTGGAATATTTATAGAAAACATAAGAATATTCATTTTAAGCCGTGGTTTTGGCATAATAACTTTTCGACCTTACTTAGCTTGTTCATTTGCCAGATTCATTTAAACTATATAAGTGTTGACGAAGAGCTTACCAAAAGAGGCTTTTACCTCCCCTCCAAATGTCAGTGCTGTCATTTACTCAATGCTAGTCCTGAAAGTGTGACTCATCTATGCTTCTGTAATTTGTTTGCTCAGTCCCTTTGGAATGCTTTCAATATGATTAATGAAGAACAGATACTGGAATTCAACATTCTGGTTGCTGCTAATCTTTCTAACCTCATTGATCATTGGAACTCAAACTCTGTTAATGCTAAGAAACTGCAAATTGGAAATTTGATTGATTCTTTTATTGTTTGGCATATTTGGACTGCCCAAAACTTCAAAAAATATCAAAATGATGATTTTAATTTACATAGAACCAAACTAAATATCATTAAAGATGTTAATTCAATTCTTGCAATCTTCCCAAAAAATCTTTTAGTTGAAAAAATATCAAGAAAAATATCTTTCTCGATTATTTCAAAACTGGAGATTAATTTAATTGGTGGCTGGAAGATTTCTTCTTTTGCAGACTCCTGTATCTGTTTAGCTTATGAGATTTGGTGGGGCGTTCTTGTCTGCGGCACTTTGGCTGAGCCATCTGTTTGGCTTGTTGGTTGTGTCCCTTATCGGCTGGCATTTTCCTTGGTTGTCTTTGTTGGCTGCTGGTGGGCTTTTTCTTTATTTTTACTGTGTGGGTCTGTAGGCGGGTGGCTCGGCTGTATGGTCATAGGCTTGTTGCTCGGCTGTATAGTCACTGGCATGTTTCTCGGCGGTATGGTCGCCGGCAAGTTGCTCGGCTGTATGGTCGCCGGCATGTTGTTCGGCTGTATGGTTACTGGCATGTTGTTAGGTTGTATGGTGGCTGGCATGTTTTTTGGCTGTATGGTCGCTGGCATGTTGCTCGACTGTATGGTCACTGGCATGTTCCTTGGCTGTATGGTCGTTGGCTGGTTGTTAGTTTGTTAACTGGGTATCTTTTTGTTCAGGTGCTTGGTTGTCATCTAAGTAGCAACTGCTGTTATTTGGATCAAAAATTTTGTTGGATTGACAGGTGGTTGTCTCACTGCTTGGTGGCTGTTGTTTTCTTGCTATCCTGCTGCTTGGTGATTGTTCTGCTGCTGGGGGCTTTCCTGCTGTTCGGTGGCTGTCCTGCGGCTGATTTCGATTGGAAAGGTTTGGACGTTGTCGTGTAGCTTGATGAGGTTGTCCTACTGCTTGGTGAGGTTGGAGGTTGTCTCGCTGCTTGGTGAGGTTGTCCTGCTGCTTGGTGAGGTTCTCCTGATGCTTTTTGGCTATTGCTTACTTGGTGTCCTGATGCTTGGTGGCTGTGATTGCTATGATTTGTATCGTTGGAGGTTGTCCCGCTTTCTTGCTGTGATTGCTGTGATTTGTATCGTTAGAGGTTGTCCCGCTTTCTTGCTGTGATTGTTGTGATTTGTATGGCTGTGATTGATGTGATTGCTTTGATGGTTGTTGCTTACTTGATGTCATGAAGTGAATTCCTTACATTGCAGTCATTTAAAATGTCCTCAATGTCCTGCTGCTTGGTGGCTGTCCTACTGCTGGTGGACATCCTGCTGCTACTTGAATACTGTTAGATGCTGCTATTCTTGAGCTAGGAAAAGATTGGAATGTTTTAGAAAGGTATGCTTTTGCTTAATTCCAAAAGTGATGTTGTTGCTGTCAGTTTCATTGCAGGAGTCTCGAGCTATACATTCTGGATATCTATGGGCTGAATTAACTGAAACTGCAAATGGAATGCCTGGTTTTGATGTAGATGTGAAGTTTATTTTTATCTATACTACTATGTTTATGTTTGTTTGCCTTATTTTTTATTTCTTCTTTTTGTTTTTGCTCGTATTTTTTAGGTTACACATTGGATTCAATTTTTTTGGGGCTATTTTTAGATTTTTTTAGTTATTTAGGTTGCTTATGCCCTTACAGTCCTTTTTATATCTTTTTTCTGTAGTAATTGAATGCAAAATCCATGACTTTAGAAGAAGTTTGTGAAATTTCAATGGAATGAGTCTCAATTCATCACAATTAAGTGATCAAATAGTATGCTGCAAGGACAAGGAGTGATTGTCAAGATCATCTAGACTCGAGCTATCCCAAATGAGCTACGATACTCTCGGGCTCAACAATAGGAACCACACGAGTAAGCTTTTGGCATTATGGGCTACTCCAAACATCGTGGCTAGGACCAATTGAACCTCCTCGATGAGCAGAATGATTTAGAATCTCACACAAACTCCGGTGATGCCAGTGGATGAAGATTAACTTGCACTGTGAACTTTAGCATCCTCTCGTTGATTGAGTCAGTCGCTAGTGATTGGTGCCACCAGTCATTGTGCTTTCGGTACTAGAAGACATGCCTTGCGATAGTGAACATGTGCATATGAAGATCGAGCTCTAGAGTGGTTTGTAGCTATGAGAACTTCAACTTGAAATTAAACCTAATTTGGGATGTCGGAAATTCTGTCGGGGAGACTATGCATAGTCATGGGTTGGGTCGACCTATGACCCATGCGTTTTGGAAAAAGAATATTCGTGGAATATTGTGGCCATCACAGTCATGGTGCTTGCAGCAATGCCCTCCTCTATTTGGGCAGACTGCAACGTCCTGGAATTCGGTGCAAAACTTGAAACGGACCAAGCTCTCGCAATCGATGACTATCGGTTGGTGATGCAGAAAGATTGCAACCTTATTCTGTACAAAGGTCGGACACCCTACTGGGCAACCGGAACCATAACCAAGGGTACAAATTGTTATCTCGAATTGATGGGTAACGGAGAGCTCGTCCTATATTCGAGTGATCAGGTCATACTATGGAGGACCGAGACCGCCGGCGAGCCTGGCACATACGCCCTCATCCTAAAGCCAAATGGCAACCTCATTGTCTTTAGTAGGCCAACGTTAAGCAAAAATTTTCTTTCTTTTTTAAGTTTTTCCTTCAAGTATCTTATTGAATTAATAATGGCATCCTACTTTATGAAAAACAATAATATTTAATTTTTCTCATATTTTATCATATGGCTAGTTGGTGTGAGTTCATGAAATAATAAGCTATATTTTATTTAATTTGTTTTAAATGATTGGGATTGTTTTTAATTTGCATGATTTAAATGAAATTTTCATTTTAGATTGGTATCAGAGCAGGTTTAAGATTATTAATTATTAATTTCTCTTTTTGATAACAACTATTATTATTATTAATTTCTCTTTTTGATAATTATTCACAATTGTCATTAAGAAAACAAATTGCAAGTCATTCAATCTCTTTTACAGCACATTGACTATTGTCCATAGAGACAAACTCTGTGAAAGGAAAAACAAAAGATACACGCATAAAAACAAACAAATTTGATTTTTAAACATTTAGCGGTTTAGAGCCCAAAAACAATTACAAATATTGGAAGCTCATTTCTTTCCTTTATGCATTTTTGGAAGGATGAGCGTTCCTTATATTTTTAGTTGAACCTTTGTCTTATTTTGGAATGTAATAATTTAAGACTCTTATGTATTTCTTTTCTGCATTTCCATTCTGAGCTGACTTATGTTACGTTTCACTTAAAATATGGATATGCATATTGTTTATTTTTATCTACACTATATTTATATACATATGCTCATTTAGTGATTGATTTATAAGCAAGTGGCAAATCCTATATTTATCGGTAGATTAGTGATAGGCCTAATCTGGCAATAATTAAGGATCTATCATGATGACATCTCAATCGCAATCATATCAAAATATGTGTTAATATTACCACGATGGAGGTGGGGCTCAACAATTGGTATCTGATTGAAATTGAGTTCCTATCTACCTAATGGTCTATTCTCTTATATATGTAGTCACTAAATGTATATTTTGTAACATCCATACCTTTCTATATTCTTACCTACTAGGAATGAAAAGCGCGAAAGAGAATAACGAGGAGAATACTTAGGGTTTGGGAACAATCAAGTAATTACTTAAGTAAGATTAAACATAAGAATTACATAAGCAATCTAAACACTATAAGTAACTTGAGAACTTATGTAAATCTAAAACATGAGGCTTATGGGGTTTGACCCTCTAGAGCTCGAGTATTGTACTAGGTGATTCGAAGCAATTTGAGATGAAGACTTTGAGTATGATCAAAGTCATGGTAGAATTATGGATGGCGTATCTCCAAATGGGGTGCTAGTACTTAATAATATTTCTGAGTACCCTAACATTAGAGGATTGTATCTTCCTATTTTGACCAAGGAGTGGTTGCATCGGGCAACCACAACCTTCAACATCATCGAGTTCCCTAACAATGTTCATTTGTAGATCATAGTTCTTCTTTTGCAAGATGGAGCTAAAAGTTGGTGGGAGACTACCAGTTAGAAACTCACAAGGAAATATAGAAAGAAGTGTCATCCAGTTACCTACACTGACTTCTGTGTTGCCTTTGCTGCTGAAATTTTTTGATAAGCATGTTAGCTTTTCATAGTAGTTATCTCAGAGCCAATAACATCTTTCGTTAGCACCAACCATGCAGTATTTTTGCATTCTATCTTTAGTATTACCACTTTTATCCTTTGTCCTCAGAGTTTTAGTTAGTAAGAAACTCGACATGCTTGTTCTTCGCCATTGAATGCCTTCTTTTTCTTATTTCTGATTGAATAATTGTCATTAATTAAATAAAACGAATCCTAGTTCCCTTTCCATGACTATTTGATAAATTCAAGATTTGTAACAAAATAATTTAAAAAATACAAGCAAATTCATTTTAAAATGGCCAACTTTGCTGGAATTTGCACAGGCAAAAATGACAGCTGATCAAAATCTGGAAGAAAACTGAATTTTGGAAAAAAAAACCGCTGTAGCGCGCCATAGCGGATCCGATACGAAAGTTCAACCGCTACCGCGCGCCACAGCAGCATTTATAAAACCAGAACTCAACACATGAATACTTAATAGACTGCTACAGCGCGCCATAGCGACATTTATAAAAATAGACTCAGCACATGAAAACTTAACAGAACTGCTACAACGTGCCATCGCAGATCCGATACGAAAGTTCGGCCACTACCGCGCGCCACAGCGGTAGTTATAAAACCAGACAGCAAATAAAGATTTAATAGAACCGCCACAGCGCGCCATAGTGGACCCGATACGAAAATCCGACCGCTACCGCGCGCTATAGCAGATCCGATACGAAGGTTCGGCCGCTTCCGGGCGCTACAGCGGGATTGGACTTAGCAGAATTCGTAAATATCTCCGCCACCGCGCGCCCGAGCGGATTGCATACGAAAAGCAAGGCGCCACAGTGCCCGCTATAATTTTAGCCAGGTTCAAACATTAATGTCAGCATAGGGAATGCCAAAAAATTTAAAATCATTTGCCTTCCCCAGCTATATTAACTCCAAACTCAATTAATATTGATATTCTCAAGAGGCCTAATAGAATAAATTAAAAGGCAAGCCATTAAGGAGAAGGAGTTAGAAGGTTGGACAATAATTATTTCCAAGGGCTGGGGGGCTACACTATAAAAAGAATAAAGGAAAACTATGTGGGGGTTCCTCTCTTTGACACTCTCAGATTGAAATCAAAAGCCTGTTGTAAGAAAAGAAGAGGAGGCCCTCACCAAGGAAGGAAGAAGACAACCGTTGTAGAGAGGAAGGAAGGACATTGCCAAGGAGCTGGAAAGAAAGAAGACAGGAAGAAAGAAGAAACCAGAGAATACCAAACAAGGGCTATTCCTAGTACTCTTCTCAACCTCCTTTTAATTTCTTTTTAATAGAACCATGAAAAGGTTCTTGTTCTTGTATATTTCTTCTTTTGTTTCTGCTGTAATGGAAGGCTAAACCCTCATTGGGGAGGGTTGGGCCGACATCATGTAAAATGTTAGAGGGACTCTTGGTGTTGTTTGAATTTCTTTCAATGAATAAAATCTATTTTGATTTATTGTCTATATATGTACTTGTTGCTTGCATGCTGTGGAATGAATATCTTTATATTTTTTAAACTGGTTATAACAAAACACATTAAATCACGCCCACATTTCAAACTTAAAGGAGATGCACATAAAGGTCCTCGCCGCGAACTCATGTTCGCTGCGAGAGGATTCTCGGTGTAAAACACCTTGAGATTGAAACGTAAGAGTGATTTGATAACTTAGGTTCTCTTGTGCCCCATTGCTCACCAATTAGCGCAGAGCCAAGAATAAGTGCTCAGAACCTAGTGACAAGTTCTTGAGCCTAGACACACTATTCTTTGAGCTCAATCGAGAGGTCGATGCGTGTGAGCCAAGAGCCACCCAATCAAGCTTCGTAGCTCAACGTACATTAAATGAGGAAGATGAATTGTTTATAGCACATGGATGATGTGACATAGTCCATATGTCCCGACAATTCACTTCCTTAGCTAGACTGCGCATGTAGCATGCGATGCTAATTGAGTGGAAATCCAGCTTGTGTGATCACTGAACTGAAACATTATTTTGATAACTTAGACATAGAAAATTTTAATAATTCAATACGATCACATGGGAGTCAAAGTGATAAGATTGAACCCTTGTGTGTTCATCTTGTGTACTAGACTTAAAATAGTCAGAATTAAAGGACCAATCTAAGGAACACTATATTCACTTGATTAATTAGCATGACAACAAGTCCATTAAAAGTTGCATGAATGTGAGTACGACATCAGTTCCTTATAACTTACATGATGAAAACCCAACTCTCATTTCTTTATGAAATAGTATCTTAATTCAAAATCTTTGATCTATTAAATTAGGAGCCACAAAAACTAAAAACATAATTCTCTAAACATTATTAAAAGTAGATACACCTTAATATCAAAATACACAGTTCTCTAAGGACGATAAATCTCAGAACTTACCTTCTATTATTACTTCAGATCACGTACACTTGTGTGCAAGCACAAACACTCCAAAAACAATTCTGAAGAAATCAACTACTTAATTGGCATGGTAAGGGCATTGGTTGAAAGTCAAACCTAGCAATCTCAGATGATCCAAAGGTTAATCATAACTCAAATCCCTGTCAATTACTGCAGTATCCCCAATTGTTCCAACTACATGCACTCTCCATCACTATGCTGATGGAATTCTACATAGCTTCTTGAGGTTGAACCCCTACCTTCAGTGGAAATATATCTTTCATGGATACTACAAGTTGGTAAAAGATAGTAGAAAAAAATCTCACTAGTATTAAATGCCCTAACTCTGAAGTCACCCACCTTACTACTCATTTATTTCAAGAAGAAGCTGAGTATTGGTAGAATAATGAAAGGAATTCATTTATTTCAACATTGAGGTTATTCTGTGGGAATCATTCATCAATGCCTTTAAAGATGAATTCATTCCTCTGCCTGCTCAAAACATTCTAGAAGATGCCATACTATATATGAAGCAAGGTGTTCATCTCGTATCAGAGTATGAGATGGAATTTAGAAGGTTGACATGATTTGCCTCAAATCTGGTTAGAACAGAAGCCGCTAGTTGCCACAGATTCTAAAGTGGTTTGAGAGATTCTATCAAGGATCTTGTTGTTCCCCTGTGTCTCACTGACTTCTTCCAATTTGTGGAAACTTCCACAGTAGTGGAACACCATCAGGAACAACGGACCAGAAAAGGAAAAGTCATATTGTGCTCAATTGAAACAATGCTTTCACGAAGTATAGACTACTATCTGCTAAGGTCTATCAAATAGAAGTAGCTCAATTATCTGAACCTATCAAGGCTTTAAGAACCCTCCCTTATGACAAATTTTATCATTTTACGTGTTGTTGTTTTACATGTGGTAGACAAGGCCATATGTTCTATCAATGTACGCAATTAAAAGGGATGGATGGAGTCTGTATGATCATTCTTGTTGAAACCAAGTATTCAGAGAAGTGCCTTTGAATATAAGAGATCCAAGGATGGCAATCATGCCACCACGACAGGCTGAGTATTCAAATCTAGTTAAAGAATAATATGCTAACCCTCGAGTGCAAACCCAAAATTATACTAAAAAGCAGGTCAACAGTAGTCGCCATGTTGTTCCTGCTCGTGTCTACGCCTCAACTATTGTTGAATCAAAAGAAGATAACAATGTGGTTTTAGTTGCACATTTTTTAGCTTATCTTTTTCTGTAAAATTATTTTTGTTACTGCAAGCTTCTATTTCTAAAAGTAGTTAACGTATTTTTATGTAATTAACATAGAAACTCTGTGCTTAAATGACAAATTCTGTAAAGTATCATTCGATGTCAGGGCTAGTCATTCATTTATACCTAAACAATTTTCTAAGTCACTCAACATGTCATCCTATAAGTTAGCAAAAACTTTGAGTGTTGGACTTCCTTATGGAGCCCAACTGAGTGCGCACAAGTTCTACAAAATTAATATTTTGCTGAATAATTAGGTTTATGAAGCTTAATTAATTATTCTACTGATAGCCAACTTCAACATTATTTTGGGAATAAATTGGCTCATTAGGCATAATGCGATAATTAATTATCAAAAGAAGAAAGTTATCCTTCACTCCTATAGTAAGTCAAAACCTTCGTAGGAAAGATGAATACTCACTCATGTATCCTTAATCAATGCAATTATAGCAAAAAAGTTAATGAATAAGAAGTGTGATGCTTTTTTAGTCTCCATGATGGGTGAACTAAGAAAAAGTATTTTGTTATCCAACTGCAAGGTAGTTAAAAAATTAGTTGATGTTTTTTCAGAAGACTTACATGGTCTATCGCCTATAAGAGAGATGTAATTTTCTATTGAGTTAATACATGGAACTCAGCTTATCTCTAAAGCCTCATATAGAATGGCTCCCAAGTAACTTCAAGAATTGAATGAACAACTACAGGAGTTGTTGAATAAAGGGTTGGTTAGGCAAGCATGTCTCCTTGGGGAGAGCCAGCTCCTTTTGTTAAGAAGAAGGATGGATCTATATGAATATGTATAGATTATCGTGAACTGAATAAAGTCACAATTAAGAATAAATATCCCTTTACTAGGATTGATGATTTGTTCGATCAATTATCTAGAGCAGTGATGTTTCTCAAAATTTATCTAAGATCGAGTTATCATCAGTTGCAAAGTAAAAGATTTAGATGTTTAGAAGATAGCCTTTAGAACCCACTATGATCATTATGAATTCTTGGTAATATTGTTTGAACTCAGTAATTCACTGTTCATCTTTATGGATTTAAGGATAAGTTTGTCAAAGCCTTTGTTGATGATATCCTCATCTATTTAAGGAACCATACGGAGCATCAAGATCACAGAAGAGTAGTTTTAGAAACATTGTGAGCTCATCGTCTTTATGCTAAATACTCTATGAGTGAATTTTGGTTAGACTTTGTAGCATTCTTGGGTTATGTTGCTGATTCTCAAGGAATCAGGGTAGATCAAAAATAGGTTGGTGTGATTCAGGAATGGTTGCAATCTAAGTCAGTATTGAATATCCATATCTTTTTGGATTGCATGGATATTATAGAAATTTGTTAAGGGTTTTATTCAGATTGCATCTTCACTAACCAAGTTCACTCAGAAGGCAGTGTTGTTCATTTGGAGTCTAGAATACAAAGAAGCAATTCAAAATCTTAAGGACTCACTATCAACCGCTCCAGTGCTAGTTCTGCCAAAAGAAGGTTTAGATTATCAAGTCTACACTGACGTACCTGAAATTTAATTGTGTGCTAATGCAAGAAAAGAAGGTAATTGCTTATGTGTCTTATTAGTTAAAGCTACACAAAAAGAACTATCATGTTCATGACCTCCAGCTTTGCCATTATAGTGTTTTCCCTGAAGATTTGATGAAATTATCTGTACAGTGTCAAGTGCAAAAATTTCATCGATCATCAGAGTCTGAAACACATATTCATCCAGCATAAAGTAAATTGTTGTCAAAGAAGATGGTTAGAATTAATCTGTGATTATAATTTGAGTATTCTGTATCATATGGGTAAGACAAATGTCATGCCAAATGCTCTTAGTCGTCATGCTTTCTTTGTGCGATGATTGATGAAAGTCCTATAGTAGATGAATTTTGTAAGGTGAGCGTCTATCTTATATGAGGTGAAATGCTAATTAAACTAATAAAAATGAGTTTGATAAAGCCAACATTTATTATAGATGACTCAATCTTGCAAGCTAAGGATGAAGATTATTAGATGTTTAAGGCTGATATTGAAAGTGGTCATCGATTATACCTGCAGAGAATTCAGACAACACAGGATTGTTAGAGTAAATACCATGATTCTTATCATCATTTGTTAGAATTTTATGTAGAATATTATGTATATCCAAAGGTCAGACTTATTAAAAGAAATTGCATATATGGTGTCATTGGTAAACTCAATCCCAGATATGTAGTACCTTTCGAAGTGCTGTCAAAGATAGGATCATCTGCCTACAAGTTGAAATAGCAAGAAGATTTTTTTATTGTTCACAATGTGTTTCATGTTTTTTTTCTCTTAAAAAGTGTCTTCGATAACCTCATTAACCCATTTTCATTCCAGTCATAAGCCTTCAGCCAGATTTATCTTTTGCTGAAGAACCCATCAAAATTTTGGGCAAAGATCTTAAGTAGTTAAAAAGCCATTCCATTATAATGATTAAAGTCTAATGGTGAAAACAGAGTGCAATATACGCCACTTGAGAAAGAAAAGTGGATATGCATAAAAAATATTCAAAGCACTTTAAGAATCCTGGTACTTTTCTAAACTTCTTCAATTCATGTCTTTTCTTATAATAACACTAAGTTATTACAATGTCTAATCTATGTTTAATTAGATCTTAAAATGTGTGTCACTAGCTTTTAATCATCATTAGTACCAAACCCTAAAAATTTGGGATCCATCGGGATCCATTTGGATCAATTGCTCAATTAGTCAATTTACTAATTTAGAAAATTAGCTAAATTAAATTAATCTCCAAATTAAATTGTGATTGTATTTTTGGATTCTTTACACCCAAATTAGCAAGGGATAAAATTTTGAGAATTTTTGGAGGTTATTTAGTGCTTAAATTAATCAAAATATTAAATTGGGGAAATTGTAAAAGTGGGATGTTAATTTGAATATTTGCAAAAATAACTTCTAACGGTTGGTTGATTGCTCGAATTCGCTGTGTTGACTGCATGCAATCCACTATGGCACTCAGTCCATGTGAGAATAAGATTCTATACATCCAAGCCACCTGTTCCCACGGATCAAATTAACCAAAACAAATCCAACCCGAATCCATTATCAAATGTTAGATCGCACCCTAGATCTGATGGCTAAGATCTTCTCCTCGATCAATTGTTGTGCTTCAGTGGATTAGGACCACTCCATATTTTACTTCGATCAATCAGACAATTCGCAGTGTTCCCACTACTATTCACCTTCATCCCTAGCTAAATCGTGCCCGACAAAATAAATTACCTGTATCAATTACTGTTACTTAACATAATCTTAGCATAATTACAACCTAATTAATATTCTATTAGGTTCATTTAGTCATTAGAACCAATCTCTAAAGATTTGGAGCAGTTCAGAGTTCAATTGAACATTTATATTATTTTAATAATATTTAATTAATTAGGAAATTAAGATATTTAATTTGTCTGCATAATCAAAATTCGACTTTGCCATTGTGCTCGTCACCCCCAAATTAGCTAGGGGTGATGTTTTGGAAGTGTTTGGAGATCTTCGGATTTTCTCGAATATTTTAATGTATTTAAATACCTCAAAAATTAGGATAATTAAATTAATCTCCAAATTAAAATTTGACTTTGCTATTGAGTTCCTCACCCTTGAATTAGCTAGGGGTGAATTTTTGGGATTTGTCAGAGCTCGTTCTTTCGTCAAGTTTTTATTAATGAATTGTATTAATTAAATTTAATTACTTAAGTTAATAAATTCTAAAATTTATCTCTATGCATGGGACCCACACTTCCCCTTCCTTTCCCAAGGACTGTAGCCTCCCCTCCTACAAGCGAGCCTTCTCCTCCATGCCTTGGATGGGATGGCTCCTCCTTATCACATCCAAGCCCATGCCTCCTCATCCTATTTATCTAGTCTCCTTCAGTACTCCTCTGCCCTCCATTTGTTTTGGTTGTTGCTGAAAGAAACTCTCAAGATCTCAAGCTCTTAATCCCCTAAGGAACCAGCAAAAATCTTTATTTCAAAGCCAAAGGTACCCTTTTGATGTAACTATCCTTGTACCTCTTTCTTGCATCCTCCATATGCTACTCTTTTCATTAGTTTAATCAAAGCATTTGTGTAATGGTATCTCAAGTAGCTATTGTATGGAGTCTAGGTTTGATTGTCAAGTCTTAATCAAACTCAATGAGTTCGATCGAAGCTTGATTTATCCATTAAAATGCAGTCAAAGAATGTAGGATTTTTGCATACCCGTAGCTAGGGCACCATTTTTTACTCATTAGAATGATTCTTTCATGTCAATTTTGGTATCAATGGAAAGGTCTAAAATACCTTTCCATCGATATATGGCACCACACTCGAGGTGTCTTAAATTAAGAGTATTTTAGTGCAAAAGGGGACGCATTATGTTTTTCATTCAACCAAATCACCGTTGAGCGCTACAGCGCGCCGTAGCGCCTAATTTTCGACCAAGGAGCGCTACAGCGCGCCACAGCACCCGCGTCTCATGAATTCTGGCACCGTAGCATGTCGCGGCGCCTAAAAGCGCAGCTACATGCTGCAGCTCCCGCATCTCGAGAGTTCTGGCACCGTAGCACACCTCAGCACCTGAAAGCACTACTGTGCACCGTAGCACCGAGTCTCGGGTTGACTGGTGCCACAACGTGCCATGGCACCTAGCTCTCGGCCAGTGAGAGCTACAGCGAGTCATAGCGCCTAGGTCTAGGGTTGGCTGTCACTGTAGCGCCTGGCTCCCATCCAGGGGGAGCTACAGTGTGCCATAGTTCTTAGGTCTCATGATGGTTGGTGTCGTAGCACTTGGCTCTCGGCCAGGAGGCATCCAGCATGCCACAATGTGTCATAGCACGTGAAACTGCCCAATTTTGCTCAAATTTGATATTTTTTGTATTTTGATGACTTCAGAACCCTAATAATGCAAAAATATATCAAAATAAAAATGAATCAATTTAGTAGAATCATGCATTGTGTAAATGTAGAGGTGATTATGATATGAAATCTACCTCTTATCTTAAATGATATGTTTTAATTTCCGAAAGGATTCATTTAAATGCCTTGTACCAAATGGTAATTAATGTAATGTTTAGCTTTAATTACTTTCTGATTTGAGTAATGTAATATTTCTATGCCTCATTAACAGTATGATGCACGTTAGAGAACCTAAACTCTGATTTGGACACTTAACTAATTGATTTGACATTAACCCATAACTAAACCCTAAGAATCTTAGGAAATGCCTAATCTAAATAAAACTAGATTTAACATCTATATTTTTGGACATTAATAATGTATAATAAACTCTCTAATTTTATCATTGACCAATAACTAACCAAATGATCTTGGTTTGGTCAAATTAGGAGTTAAGCCCTAACTTATTTGGATTAAGACCCAAACTTTAATCATTTTAAATAAATCACTTGATTTGTATACTTAAGAAACTTGCATGATTCCATCAATACTCTTTGATTTGTCATTGACCTTAAACTATTAAATTAGAAGTATAAAGATTCAATAAATTCATATGATTAATCATCTGAATCTAACCTTTAGATCTTTGGTTTTCTCTTAAGTAAGATACTTAGCATAAAATAAATTATTAAATGAAATGGATTATAAAGTTAATTAATTTTCAATAGTTCATATGATTATGTCCCATGACTATAATTTAGGCTATGATCAGATGAGTTTTCTCATCTGATTTTTATAACCCAAGTGAATACTTTAAAGATTATAAGTTCAAGTAAATCCTTATGATTTAGATTATAGCTTGAGTAATTATACTTTTTAGTACTTAGATCTTTAGAACATAACAATAATGTTTAGATTAATTAATTTGCTAGACCTCATTAATAGACAAAATATTGAGGTAGGAAGAGCCCATTTGGCTTATTTGAAAGGTAGGAACTTAGATGCACCTTCTTAACCTTAGATATATGACTTTAAATTCTTAGGGTAGGATAACCTAAATACTATAGAATAAGATTCTTCCTTATTGTGGTATTGACAGACTGTAAATACACGTTTGCGCTCACACGCAAGTGTACGTGGTCTGAAGTAATAAGTGGAAAGTGTTAATTTCCAAGAATTTATTGATCCTCAGAGAATTAGTTGATTTGGCACTAAGGTGTATCTATTCTCACTAATATTTAAGCTACAATGTATTTGGATGAGTTGGTCTAAAAATTAGCACAATAATCACTAAGCAAAAAAGAGCAAGATGAGAGAAAGAGGAGAGTTGGGACCATCCCACATGTCATAATATAATAATTATGTATATTAATTTCTCAAGCTTTATTATTTATTTTAATTAAAATCAAGTGTACATTGTTTTCCTTGAGTTTAACTTAAGATCTTACAAGTTCAAATCTTGTGCACAAAATGAACTCACATTCGGTTCTACTTCGGCACAAAGATTCTTTGGATTTAAATTTTAATCTTATTCTCTTGATCAAGGAGACCTTGATTATTAAATCTTAGGATCTTATAAGCATTTATTTCCATTACGAGCATCACTCGCATCTCACATAGTTAAGAAGAGGGATTCATATGTTGGGCTCAACGACTACGTCACTTAGTTCATGAGCACTCAACACTTCCTTCCTCTACCTTAATTATGTTGAGCTAAGGAGTTCATTTAGTGGGTCTTAATATCACTTGCATCAACACTTTGGTTGAGCTTAGATTGAGGTGCATTGAGCTCAAGAACTTTGTCACATAGTTTCAAGCTTTCATGCACTCAAAAGCTAGCATCCAACCTAAGGTGAGCTAAGGAGCACAAGACGATTAGTTCTTAAACTTTTTTTTATTCTTTACTCTTATTTCACATTCAAGACTAAATTAGATAAAATATTTCTTAGCAAGACATTAAAATCATAAAATAAATTATGCTTGAGGAAAATATCTATACATTAATATTACATCATGAACATAGGACTTCACCCCAACCCTCCCCAAGAGAGTTTAGCTACTCATTACAAAAGAAATGAAGAAAAACACATACATAAATAAAGATCCTTTCATGATCAACTAAAAAGAAAATACAAGAATAGAGTTTAGAAGATACTAAGAACGCTCCTTTGGAAGTTCTCCGGAATTCTTCTTCTCCTTCTCAATGTTCCCTTCTTAGGTCGCTAGTGCTGCGCTCTTCCTTCTCCTCTAAAGCAAGAGCTTGCTTTGCCACCCTTGGGGAGTTCTTCTCTTCCTTGGCACTCCTTCTTACTTAGTGGATTTTTGGCTAAAATTGTGAACCCTCCTCAAGTCAAGAGGAGGGGTATTTATAGGAGAGGGGTTGCCTTCTTCTTCTTCAATTCAAAACCAGCATTTCCATTTAAAATTCTGAACTCATGATGGTGAGGTGATAAATATCTTCATTTGTTTACCCAAAACATCACCTCAAGACATTCTTTTTCAAATAAAAATGTAGCAGCTGCAGGGAATGATGGCTGGGGATAAAATGCAGGATAGAGGTCATATCCCCAGACCCAAAAATGCTGTCTGGAAAAAAAAAAGCGGTGGGACGCTGCAGCGTGCAATGATCCTTAGCAAATTTGCTAAGTCCCCAACTGCCGCGCGCTACCGCATTTGAGCTTTGGAAGATGTCCCGCTGCAGCGGGTCATTTTGCAAATTCTACTATTCAATTACTTCACTTTTCTTTTTTAAAGTAACAATATTTCCGCTGCAGCGCGCGACCGCGCGCTGGAGCGGCTCATTTTGCAAAAAATACTGTTCAATTAATCGATTTCTCCGTTTTATAAAATTGGAAATATTTCCGCTGCAAACCGCTGTAGCGCGCGACCGCGCGCTGTAGCGGCTCATTTTGCAAAACAAATGCTGTTCAATTGGTTGAGCCTCTATTTATAAAGTTTAAATAATTTCGCTGCAGCCCGCTACGGCGCGCTGTAGCGGATTTCCTTTAATAAATTTTAAATGTTTCCAGAAATGCCTCAGAACTCCCTTGGATACTTTTTCTCTGAAAAAGATAAAAAAATTAATTTTAGGAGCATCACAAAGATTTGAAATGAATGAAATTCCCTTTAATTTTAGATATAATATATGGATTCATCACACCCCCACACTTAAATTCTTGCTCGTCTTCGAGTAAGCTTAAAATGATATTTTTTTTCTATTTTGTAAGGATGAAAGTCACAACAATATAATTAGAATATGTATAAGTCAAGATGTGTGTATGACAAAAATGAAATGAATATTTTAGCAATATTAATATTTTTAATTATGGTACTAAAGTGGTTTAATCAATGAGTCTCCAAATATTTGAATTTTCAATACTTAATATTAGGTGATTGGTACAATTCATTGTGAACTCTAGACTATAGAAGTGGTCAAGGATTCCAAGAGTTGTGCCATATGTGCTCCTTCTTATGAGTCACAAAGATGAAAAATTTAAAGGAGAGATATTTTTCATCATCCCTTTTTTTCATAAATATTTTGTTCTTTTCATCTTTAGGGATAGGCATTTTTCTTCATCCCTAATATACATCTTTGTGATTATGAAGTCCTATGGGAGCCTAGCACACCCTTTTAGAATACGTACCAAATCTTTTTAGTTTAAGTCATATGCCTTCCCCTACACTTTGCTCAAGCATTTATTTAAATTTTTGGAGATTAGATTATCCTCTATTCATTACTCAATTACATCATTTTCTTGCTTATAATGTATTTAATCATTTTTGTTTATGCATTCTTTTACTTATGTCAAATTCGATTTTTACAGTTTTTGTGATTTTTATTTCTTTTAAAAAATTCAAAAAAAATATGTCAATTAAGAATATCATAAAAATGAGGGGATAAGAAAAATTCATAAATAAAAATCTCAAAATAAAAACATACTAAAACATACAAAAGAAAAATAAATACCAAAAATAAAAAAGAACAAATACAATCTATTTAGTTTTCCTCTTCTCCTTCATCGTCCTCCTCCTCTACATATGCCATCTCGGTAGGGTAGCGCGTCTCCGAAATGAGTGCACCAATAGGAGGCCTTGGCAACACAGAGGCATCTGGTCCACCTTGCAAGCTCCAATCGTCGAACATCATCCCAAGGGCTTCATGGAAATCGGATTGGAACCCGCGCTGCTGGACGAGCTCTTGTTTGAAGAATCTCATGTCGGAAGCAAGAGCCTTGCTAAGCTCTGCATGCTGATTGTGGAGGCGCACCAAAAGTTGGTTCATGAGGCACGAGTTGGAAGGTGCGGATGCATCCCCTTTCGGTCCCCTTCTCTTCTTGGGCAGCTTTCGTTCGCTTGCCCGGACATTTAGGTTTGAAGGGTTAAGGGCGCAGCTAGGGGGAACAATAGAGTCTGAGGAGAGGATCTTGACCCCTTGGGTCTCGCACAACCCCGATATTAAAGACCCGAAGGCCAATGCCGCGCAAGGGACCTTGAGAGCTTTCCATAGCTGCTCAAAGATAATCCTCGAAATACGGATTTCGCCTGCCCTAACCAACGAGCATAAGAGGAGCGCTTGGGCATGGGTCACTTCCGTTAAGTGACTCGTGGGCATGACATAGCTAGAAATGAACACTATCCAAGCACTACTCATCTCCGTCAATTCAGAGCGAGGGATGTTGGCTAGTCCTCCTTCCCACTCTGTGTCATTGTTGACAATGTCCGCAATGAGACGACGGGGTCAAAGCGAGATTCTAAGAGGTCCGAGTAAGAGCATGAATGTACCTCTTCAAGCCCATAGAATTGCTCAATTTGAGCAATCCCTAGGTTGACAACCTTACCCCGGCAGAAGAGCCGCTGCCCGGACGCATCGATTGCATTTGCATACACCAGCTAGACGATTGTCGTGTATGTAGGGGCTCTCTTGGTCACAAACTCTCCCCAACCCCGTGGGGTGACTTTCTCATGCAGGACAGGGTAGGCAGTGCTAAAACTCCTCTCTGGAATCAACTTCCGTTGGGAAGTTATGGAGACGAAGTGATGCTCAGCTTCCGCCGAAGAGAACCTCTTCTTGTTGAAAGTTCCACCGGATGAGGAGGTATCAACATCCTTTCGAGCAATCGCCTTCTTCCCGGTTGACATGGCAAGGAATGAGGATTAGGAGGATCAAGAACTTAGAGAGAATAGGAGAATTGGAAAGGTGCAAGGATAACCCCCCACAGCCTCCCTATTTATAGCCCAAAAAATTCAAGGCAAAGAGAAGATGGTCAAATGGTCTTCCCCATGCCATAAATATGGTGATCCATGTGAGGGGCGGGGGGCAGCTTTTTCAGCAATTTTTTTTTACTGCCTTGGGAACCCAAAGGGCATGACTTATTGACTGCATTTCCCAAGACAGAAATTTTTTTTTTTCGAAACTGGGGCTAACCGCTGCAGCACGCTATAGCGCGCTGGAGCGAAAAATGATTTCCGCATGCCGCCACGATGCTTTATACGTGCGGTTTGCCCGCTGCAGCGTGCTATTGCAGAATTTTCGCTGCAGCGCGCTGTAGCACAAATATTTTTTTTTTTTTTGGGTTGGGTTGCCTCCCAAAAAGCGCTTAGTTTCATGTCCTTAGCTAGACTCACTAATGATCAATATGTAGGATCCGGTGGTTTCCTTTTCCAGAAGCTATAGATGTTCGAATGAGCACAACTCTCATGGTGGCTCGAACTCTCTTCATCTTCAACTTCTAATAGAGGATCCAATTTTTCAGTTACAAAATTAGGGGGGGGGTTTTATTCTTTCTCTTCCCTCATCGTATTTTTCTCTTTTTTTACTCCTTCCTTGCTCCCCTTTTTAGAGGAAGGAGTAGAGTAGCCATCAGTGTGTTTCTCTTCAATTATGAGGTCTTCTAAAACATCATCGACCCATAACCTCTCTTCTCTAACCCTTTTCCTCACTTCATCCTCCATCTCTTTCTTTTTAAAAGATAGTTGGCTTAAGATCAATCATTTTCGTTCTTCCTTTAACACTCATGCTCATTACACCATGACTCACATCAATGACAGCCTTCACACTCATTAAAAAGGGTCTCCCAAAGATAATCGTGGAGTTTGTGTTCCATTGGTCCCATTCACACACCACAAAGTCAGTTGGAACTATAAAATCCCTTAATTCAACTACAACATTCTTTATCATTCCTAGAGGGGTAAGGTATTCTAGATTAGCAAACTCCAAAATCATTGAGGTATATTCCATCCCTCCTACCTTTAAATGTTCATAGATGTGGTAGGGCATAACATTTACTGAAGCATCTAGATCATACAAGGGGTCTACAAATACTTCGTTTCTTATTATGCACAGGATGCTCAACCTCCCTGGATCTTCGCATTAAGGGACGGTTAGCTTTTCATGGTCATTCCCTTTCCTTATTTCCAATTCCTCTAGTTTAAAATATGTTGCACTCTCTTTCTCATTATTCATTCCTTCTAACACATTTCCAAAATGTATCACACTCACCAATTCCCTCGGGTTTATTTCAGTTGAACTGGGTAAAGCCCCTTGCTGCCGAGAGGTCAGCTGCTTGGAGATTTGCCCCAATTGTGTCTCTATATTCCTAAGGGAGGCTTGAATAGAAGCCTCGTGGCGTGTTAAGGTGGCTTCAGTGCGGCGCATGAATTGGGTTGTTTCGGCTTTAAATGAATTGAAGGCTCCTTCTAAATTGTGTTGATAATTATTGTTATTGTTTTCATAGTTCATGCCTTGCTGGTTGGATGAATTCCCCCCATATTGATTAGCATTATTATTGTTATTACCCCAAGAGAAATTTGGGTGGTTTTTCTATCTTGGGTTATACGTGTTGGAGTAGGGGTTGTTCATCTGGTTATTGTTTCTGAGGTAGTTTACCTATTCAATATTATTTTGCACAAAGGGGTTGTTTAAATTACAACTTTCACTATTATTTTGGGTAGTGTACCTCTGAAACCACATTGACATTCATTCATTCTATTCTTTCATTTAAGGCATGAATTTCTTATTGAAGAGCTGTTATTTGGTTAGATTCGTTTACTTTCACAGATTCCTTTTTCAGCCTTTCAGAAGGCCATTGGTATGCGTTATTGACCATTTCTTCCAAGAGGTCGTAAGCTTCCTCTTGGGTTTTTCCACTAATGGAACCATCGGCGGTTGCATCAATGAGTGTCCTCGTTGGAGCGTTCAAACCATTGTAGACGATTTGCACTTGCATCCATAGAGGGAACCCATGATGTGGGCAATGCCTGAGGTACTCCTTAAAGCGATCCCACCCATCATACAGAGTCTCACCTTCCAATTGAGTGAAGTTGGAGATCTCAATCCTCAATCGTGCAGTTTTAGCTGGAGGGAAGTATTTGGCTAAGAATTTCATAGCCAAATCATCCCAAGTCCGGATAGAATCACTCGGTAAAGAGCTGAGCTAACTCTTGGCTCTATCTCTCAAAGAGAAAAGAAAAAGCCACAATTTAACCGCATCTTCGAAGACACCGTTAAATATGAAGGTATCATATATTTCAAGGAAAATTGAAATATGTGAGTTAGGATCTTCAGTGGCAAATTCTCCAAACTGATTACTTTGCACCATACTCAGTGTGGAAAGTTTGATTTCAAAGTTGTGGGCTTCAATATTTGGCCCTATAATTGCATGGGGGATTCCCCTAATAGTGGGTAGTGCATAGTCTCTAAGTGTAATTCCCCTAGGCTCTTCTAAATTTTCTATGCAATTATCCATAATGGCTTGTTGGTTTGATAGGTTTCGTTCTCGCCTATCTTGTAAGTATGTTCTATCTATTTTGGGATTAAAAAGATATTCAGTACAAACTCTTTTACTCATACAACTAACAATATGGCTTATCGAGAATGACTTAGGAATATAGATCAAACAGTTTTGCAGAAATAAAATACTAAAAGGTAAAATATTAGCTTTCATAATTACAAAAAATGTAAAAGTACTAATATATGCAATTAAATGCTTAAATCGCTAGTTACTTATAGATTGTCCTTAATTCAAATCAAGTACCAATTCCCCGGCAATGGCGCCAAAAACTTGACAGACTGTAAATACACGTATGCACTCACACGCAAGTGTACGTGGTTTGAAGTAATAAGTGGAAAGTGCTAATTTTCAGGAATTTATCGATCCTCAGAAAATTGGTTGATTTGGCACTAAGGTGTATCTATTCTCACTAATGTTTAAGCTACAATGTATTTGGATGAGTTGGTCTAAAAATTAGCACAATAATCACTAAGCAAAAAAGAGCAAGATGAGAGAAAGAGGAGAGTTGGGACCATCCCACATGCAATGATATAATAATTATGTATATTGATTTCTCAAGCTTTATCATTTATTTTAATTAAAATCAAGTGCACATTGTTTTCCTTGAGTTTGACTCAAGATCTTACAAGTTCAAATCTCATGCACAAAATGAACTCACATTCGGTTCTACTTCGACACAAAGATTCTTTGGATTTAAATTTTAATCTTATTCTCTTGATCAAGGAGAGTTTGATTATTAAATCTTAGGATCTTACAAGCATTGATTTCCACTACGAGCATCACTCGCATCTCACATAGTTGAGATGAGGGATTCATATGTTGGGCTCAATGACTATGTCACTTAGCTCATGAGTACTCAATACTTCCTTCCTCTACCTCAATTACGTTGAGCTAAGGAGCTCATTTAGTGGGTCTTAGCATCACTTGCATCAACACTTTGGTTGAGCTTAGATTGAGGTGCATTGAGCTCAAGAACTTTGTCACATAGTTCCAAGCTTTCATGCACTCAAAAGCTAGCATCCAACCTAAGGTGAGCTAAGGAGCACAAGATAATTAGTTCTTGAACTTTTTTTTATTCTTTACTCTTATTCTACATTCAAGACTAAATTAGATAAAATATTTCTTAGCAAGACATTAAGATCACAAAATAAATTATGCTTGAGGAAAACATTTATACATTAATATTACATCATGCACATGGGACTTCACCCCAACCCTCCCCAAGGGAGTTTAGCTACTCATTACAAAATAAAAGAAGAAAAACACATACATGGATAAAAATCCTTTCATGATCAACTAAAAAGAAATTACAAGAATATAGTTTAGAAGATACTTGGAATGCTCCTTTGGAAGTTCTCTGGAATCCTTCTTCTCCTTCTCAATGTTCCCTTCTTAGGTCGCTAGTGCTGCCTTCTTCCTTCTCCTCTAAAGCAAGAGCTTGCTTTGCCACCCTTGGGGAGTTCTTCTCTTCCTTGGCAATCCTTCTTACTTAGTGGATTTTTGGCTAAAATTGTGAACCCTCCTCAAGTCAAGAGGAGGGGTATTTATAGGAGATGGGCTGCCTTCATCTTCTTCAATTCAAAACCAGCATTTCCATTAATAATTCTGAACTCATGATAGCAAAATCTTCCATTGATGGTGAGGTGACAAATATCTTCATTTGTTTACCTAAAACATCACCTCAAGACCTTCTTTTTCAAATAAAATGTAGCAGCTGCAGGGAATGATGGCTGGGAACAAAATGCAGGATAGAGGTCATGTCCCCAGCCACAATAAATGTTGTCTGGAAAAAAAAATGTGGCGGGACGCTGTAGCGCGCTGCAGCGTGCAATGATCCTTAGCAAATTTGCTAAGTCCCCGCTGCCGCGCGCTACCGCGTTTGAGCTTTGGAAGATGTCCCGCTGCAGCGCGCTGCAGGGGGTCATTTTGCAAATTCTACTGTTCAATTACTTCACTTTTCATTTTTAAAGTAACAAAAGTTCCGCTGCAGACCGCTGTAGCGCGCGATCGCGTGCTGTAGCGGCTCATTTTGCAAAAACACTATTCAATTAATCGATTTCCCCGTTTTATATAGATGGAAATATTTCTGCTGCAGCGCGCGACCGCGCACTGTAGTGGCTTATTTTGCAAAAAAAGTATTGTTCAATTAGTTGAGCCTCTATTTATAAAGTTTAAATAATTTCGCAGCAACCCGCTGCGGCGCGCTGTAGCACGCTGTAGCGAATTCCTTTAATAAATTTTAAATGTTTCCAGAAATGCCTCAGAACTCCCTTGGATGCCTTTTCCCTGAAAAAGATAAAAAAAATTGATTTTTGAAGCATCACAAAGATCTAAAATGAATGAAATTCTATTTTATTTTAGATATAATTTATAAATTCATGAGGTATCCTAAGTTAGATAACTTTTATGTCATATCCTTAGATCCATTGTAGGACTCACCACAATAGAGTGTGGATTTATTAGATTATACTCCTTGATGTATATATAAATAGAATTATTAGAATAAGAATTAGTATAATTATAAGTTGGAGATGATAATGTATATCAATAGTACTAATTTATTTCAGTAGAAATTAGAGTTGGTTGATTTATCCTGAATAAAACTACCAAGGTACTGAATCCCTTGTGCTTATAATTGAATGTGTGTCTAGTAATTACAAGCCAACCTAGGATGATTGCTGGTGTTGATCAGGCTTGATCAAACCTGATAGAGTAGCAACCAACTCTGTCCTGTATAGTGAGGAATAGTGCCTAAGCCATAATAGCTTCCCACTAATCCAGACCATCTCCCAAGCCATGGAGATGCTCCCTAGATCGACTGTAGCATTATGATGGTGTCAGGAATAAGCTGTGCTAAACAGGTGAACTGTGGAAGTGATATTCCCCTCCACAATGAACCTCATTTTGAAGCCTTGAGTGGAGTAAGGTCCCGGCGACTCTGGCGACCTCCAGGGGTCTTCTTGGTGCATTCAATGTGCCTCAGTTTAGTGATCATGGAGCAGTCTAGTTTGGGTCATGGCGTGGTCGTAGTACCCGAGAATTTGCGGAACACCCTAACCATTATTTGGTTTTGCTTGGTATTTTTCATAGAAACGAAGAACTGTGTGGGTCGGGCCAACCCACAACTCACACTATTCATCAATAGCGAGTCATCTAGCCCCGACCAATCCACTTTGTCCAGCTGAAAGAAGACGCGTGTGGTTTCGGTCGACCTGACAGGGCCCGAGTGCCAAAAATATGATAATATGAATATATTTTTCTAAACCTATAGTTATAAGTTATTGTGGTTTAATGAAAACTAGGGCTAGCTTTATTTTAGTTAAAATGCATCCAAATCTTATGATCTTATATACCAGTGTGATCAAAAAAATATGTAAAATATTAAACTGCAATAATATTTTACTTTATGTGATTAATTTTATTAATTATGCTTTAATTACTTTAGAACTCTAATTAGCCAATTTTATGTATTTACTTAGCTAAATTGTATGATTATGATCTCCTTTTCTTCCTTATTCAAGGGAGAATTTAATTATGAAAGTAATAATATTTTTTAGCAAATGATTTTGCTAATCATTCACTAATTACCTCAATCCTTAATTAGTGAATATTAACCTTATTTGTGATCTGATTTAAGTGATTCAAGTATATATTGATTCAAAAGGTAGTAAAGAATATAATGGCAGCTTAATATTCCATTTTAAGATGATAAATTTGTTAATTACCACTAATTAGTTCAAAACTTTAATTAGCTAATATTAGGTAACCCACTTAGCCAAATTTAGCCTGCTTATAGTCTAAAATCTCCTTAGATAGTAAGCAATTGTTTAACAATAATAAATCTTATTCTTGAACTCAATTTAACATGATAGATTCTAAAACCCTTAAAGGTGATTACCACTAATTAATATCAATAAATCTTATTCTTGAACTCAATCTAAGGGAAAAAATAAAACTTGATGATTATTTCCAAATTAGTATTATTAAGTCACTTAGTAGTCTAATTAAAAGGCATTGATTGTTCAACAACTAATTTGCAATTATAAGGAGCCATATAAGGAAATGGTGTTAATCCTTAAGAGTAGCTTAAGGAAGTGAATCTACATTCTTGTTTTGTGCCATTTAGATCTATATAGTAAACACTAATTATAAATGCTCTTAAATTATTTAAGACTCAATATGATTAGTCTTTCAATCTTAGAAGTTTTTATTAACATATAAAAGGGTTAGAATTGTGGAAGAAATCCTTAAGAAATAATCTTACATCAAATGTTGAATGAACTATTGTTAAGTTAAATCATTAAGGTAGGGTGCCTTATTTGTGATACTTTGAGATAGAACCCTAGGTTTACCACCTGAACTCTAAGAATTGAGCCTATTCTAGTGGTAGTGATAACCTAGTGAAAATTAGGTTGAACTTACATTCTTGCCGTAGTAAGTCCAAATGAAAAAATTGGAAGCTTTTGCCTCGAAGCTTAATGTTAAATAATTAATATCTAGTTAAGTCACCTATAGCTTTGAGAATCCTTGAATCTTAAATAGATTGCTTAGAATTAAGCTCGGTGATGATATCAATATTATCATTTGGGGATGAAGTGCATATCTATAACTTAACTCTGATTCTCAATTGACTTAAGGAATTGGTTGATTTTCCTTATAAGGAATTATAGAGTTACTGTCTTTTCTAAAGAATTTGGATAACTATTTTTCATGTCGGGACGAACATCCCAATTCCAATGTGTGTTATGAGTTAGGGTTTGGACACCTTAGTTTGTCGAGATAAGTGCAATTAAACAACCTAAGTGTCTAATTTCACCTTCCTTATAACATGCTAGTTATACGTATGTACTCTTAGCATGTGATTAAATATATTAACTTCGAGATGTAATTTTAATTTGTTGAATATAATGTAATTAAGATCTGAAATGTATATAATTAGACAAATCTTACGAATGATATTTCTGAATAATTTGGCATCTAGATTAATATGCACATTAGGATGTGATAGGATAAATAGTTAGATAACAAAAGGGATATATTTTCTATTTTCTAGATTTTTGGTTATTTAATTTTTTCAATTTTGGCATAACATGAATTGTATAAGCATAACATGCCATTAGTAATACAATGCGTAGCACACCTAGGATCTGTTAGCGGTGTAATTCGGAGCACACCTATGGTTTGCGGGATGCAATCTGGCATCAAGGATAAACATGCATGTGGCATATTTGTAGCATACTCAAATGCATATTCAGTTGGCATACATTACAGTTTAGTTTCACATTTTTTTTAGTTTATTTTTTTACTTTCAATTATTTTATTTTTAGAGCATTAGTTTTATTTCTAGTATTACTCTGTCTCTATTTTTCTTGTAGTTTGATTTATAGTTATAACTTTATTTTCAGTTAAGCAGTTTGAATTATTTTTTTCTATCTACTTTTATGTTACAATGAATAATATCCCTTAAATGACAAGAAACTTTGTAGTCAGTCTAAAATGTATTTAGATATATTGTCTAACATAAGATTTTTCTTTTTTTGGCTGGGGCATTGGCATGTGAAACCGACATGTTAGGCTTGGAGCAGTTTAAGGAGCCTACTTTTGAGGAGGTTTAAGAGCTTCTAGAAGAGACGAAGGAGCAGCAGCCGTTGGAGTGCTGATATTTTAGTACTTAGATCTTTCCTTAATGTTGGTGAGATGAGAGCACTATTTTATTGAATATCTAATTTTGGTTTGTAATATTTAATTATGGATGTATTTTTTACTTTTCTTTTCTAAGTTGAATGTTTACTTAGCTTCAATGATGAATGATATGGATGAATATTTAAGTTTCTATACTTTGATTTTATATTATCTTATACTCAGTATTGGGATGTGATCTTTCTATTATCATTCTTATCTCATATTCATTGGCAATTCTTGTAAAGCTAAATGCACCACCAATGCATAAAGATAAGACAACTAGTACTTAAGATAATTATCTTAAGGATTAGCCCTTAGATGAAGTAATCAGAGATAACTTATTCAATCCCAATTAATTCAGCGTAAGTGTTGGGCTGATGACGAGTTAGGGTGGGTTGCCTCGAGTTAATGTCTCGGGCTATCCCTCGGTGGTTAGCTCGGGGCATTTCATTGCTATTTTTTTTTTTGCTTAGGAGATCTCAAGGATGACATCATTTTTAAGTGAGTGAGTCTACAATAATCTTAGGTTGTTACCATGCTTAATTTAGATTAGAGCAAGTCCTAATTATTGTTTCAATAGATTCTAAATATCATTAGGACCAAATCTTGAAAAATTGGGATCTATTGGAGCTCGATTGAATCAATTGGCTTTTTAATCAATTTATTGACCTGGAAGATTAGCTAAACTAAATTTATCCTTAAATCAAAATCTGATTCCATTTTTGAATTCCTCACACCTAAATTATCTAAGGGAAAAATATTGGGAATTTTTGAAAATCATTTAAGCCTAAATTGGATTTAAATTACTAGTTGGGGCTTGAACTCCAAGCCGCACCACTGACTTGCCTGGAAGTTTCTCTGAAAGCATCGAGGCTCGACTGGATGGCAAGGAAGTGTTGCATTGGATAGGATAAAGCAAGGGTAACAAAAGGTTTGAAGGAGTTTCTCAATGAGAAAAGAGGCTCATTGAGGATTTTTGGGGTTATATATAGCCATAGAATTGTAGTGGAAGCTCGAGTCATGGTCCCGGGTCCAAGCCTAATGGCGGTAACTCCATTGCCAAACTTGGCTGATTCAGGCCTCAAAGGCCAACTGGGTGGCTCACTCCATATTGCGGACTGTATGAGAGAGAAACTTTAACATGGGTAGAACGGGATGATTTCCACTGTCGAGAGCAGGCTAAGAAGGCACGATGGTGACCTAACCAAGAGTTTGCTCATCCATCTAATTGATTGAATGGAAAAGTAGAACAGCTCTAATGCATCACGGCATAATAACCGATCTCTATTGTTGGATTACGTGTACGATCTAATGACTAGAAGCAGGCCCGAGCAAATTAAATGCGGGTCATCTGATCTGGATCCACTGAACCACAAAATGGGTGCAATCGTCCAAGACTCCTAGCTGACAGTTAGGGTTAGGAAATCAAAAAAATTTATTTATGTCTTAATTTGATTAATTAACATTAATTAAAATAAATCTAATTTAGACTCAAATGGTCTTCAAAAATTCCTAAAAATTCACCCTCAGCTAACTTGTGTATAAGAAATTCAAAAATATAACCATATTTTGATTTGGAGATTAATTTAATTTAGCTAATTTTCTAAGTTAATAAATTGACTAAATAGCCAATTGATCCAATCGAGCTCCAATGAATCTAAAATTTTCAAGGTTAGGTCCTAATGATATTTCAAACATATTGGAATAATAATTATGACTTGGTCTAGTCTAGATTGAGCATGGTATCAACTTATGATTATTACAAACTCCCCACTCAAAAATAATGTCATCCTTGACATCTCCTAAGTATGAATAAAGGAAGTAACAAAGATATGAATTAAAGGAGTTCAAGAAAGTACCATGTTTTTCAAAGAGCTTTGGATATTTTTGACACATATCCGCTTTGCTTTCCCAAGTGGCTTCTTCTGCGCTGTTGTTTTGCCATTGAACTCTGATCATTGGAATGGAACCTCTTCTTAACTACTAAAATTCCTTATCCAAATTTTTGATGGATTCTTTTACAAAAGATAAATTTGGCTGAAGGCTTACGGCTGGAATGGAAATGTGATGATGAGGCTCTAAAAGGAACTTTCTAAGAGATGAAACATGAAACACATTGTGTATGGCAAAAAAATCATCCAGAAATTTTAACTGTTGGAAGATGATTCTATATTTTATAGCACTCGAAAGATCTTACATATCTTGGACTAAGTTTACCAATGACACCAAACCTGTAAATGTAACAACTTGCCATTGTTACTTGGTTTTAGACATCCAAATTAGGTTGAAACCATCGTCGTTTGACTCCAAATGATGTATGAATCAATCCCTGAAAATTTTGTGCTATTTGGAGATCATTTATTTTTGACAAATATTTTGATGCATTTAATTATTCTTAAAATTATGAAAATAAATTGACATCCGATCAAAAATCTGACTTCATTTTTGAGTTATACACCCCAATTTAGTTAGGGTGAATTTTTGAGATTTTTAGGAGCTCATTTAGTTATTTAATTTAGATTAATTAAAAGTTAATATTTATTAAATATTTAATTAAAATAAAAAACTATTTCTCAGTGATGACATCTGACTCACCGTCTGATCAGACAACAGGTCCAATCATGACCGTTCATCTTCACACAGCCTAAAATATAACAGCTAAGGATGCAGACATACACGAACAGTGTCCTTGTCCCCGCCCCTCTATCGCACATAAACGTAGCTTAGAGCGTGTATGCGTGCGGCTATCCTTGGCTCATCTTCCCTCCCAACTCTCGTAGCCTTAAACTCCGAGTGTGGCGACCCATGCCCCTACAAGGGTAAGTTGGGGTGGTCGTCACTTGGCAAATCCCTCACTTATCATTAGATTAGGTTATAATCAACAATCCACTAATAAGGTAAAGATGTGCACTATGTAATAATGGAACCATTCACTAAATAGCTTACATAATAATCAGAGTGTAGAAGAAAAGAAATATCAAGCTTACATCCATTGATACCATAATGCATAAATAGAAAATATGCAGCTCAGAATAAAGTATATAGTAAAGAAAAATACACATAGTACATGTATTATTATAATATTTTAAATGAGCTATAAGCAGAAATAAAGGACACTCATTTTCATTTGAATAAAAAGAAGCTGCCTAAGCTAAGGTTCTTCAGCTCTAAGATGCTCTTCCTCCTAGAACTGCTCCTCCACAAGTGCTAACTCCTCAAAATTCTCAGAAACTGACATTGCTGGTTTCACAATGCCAAGGCCCCATCCAAAAGAGAAAAATATTAGTTAGACATATTGTCTAAGTACATTTTAGGCTATAAATTTTCATGTATTATATGATATCACAAATATCCTAAGGAGCAATAAAGCAACAAAAGAAAGTGGTACAAGCTATAATCATATAATTATAACTTAAGAAAAATGTGAGGTAAGCATATACCTCAATTTAAAGTTGTTTAAAGGTTAAGTAATGAATATGTAAAAGAAACTACTAAGTACAAGGAAATATCTTAAGTAAATATGATCAATTTTACACATGCTAGTTTTATAAGTAAAATGCAATATACGTAAGATTAAAATAAATCTAGCATCCTAACATGCCTTTATACCACATCAAGAACTGCTGAATAATAAGAATAAATACTGGAAATACAGCAAATACAAAAATGTTGCATAATGGCTAAAGAATACAAAACTGAAAGTATAATGAAAATACTATCACAATATGGACATATGCCTACTTAAAATTATCATAACAAGAAATTGTGGCTCATCTAGCCACTAAGTAAATCTTCTGAAGCATCTAAGAGAAATTTCTCAGATCAGCAGGTCCATTGAATATATACCATATAGGAGAAATTTCCTTAGTCTTCATTATCTCAAATATGTGCAACAACACTATAGAGGCAGTCTAGATAGGACATATCCCAATTAAAATGATACATAATTTATTAATTTTATTTAATATATTTATTTGTGAATATATCTCATGAAAATTTCAAAACTAACATAGAATGTTCATCAAATATTATATGTTCACCTATTATATCACAATGTAAATACTCAAGGCAAGGAAGCATAGCATCAAAACAAGGTAATAAATAGTGCAACACAAAATCTATGATATCACTTTTTTTCTAATTTAATACATTCTAACTATTCTGAGAGAATACAAGTTTAGGATCTCCAATATCCAGCTATCCCTTATAGTTCAGAATTACGGTCCTGTAAGATTTAAGAATAATTAGAACTAACCAAGCACTAATGTAATTCAATCAATGACACTTACTTAAGTTGAATAATGAATCAAACAACCTAAGTTAATGATTTTAAATATCCCAAGATAATCTTAATTAATACAAAACAAGATTGAGGGATTAAGAATTAAACTCTAAATGTTGGGGTTTATTCTCTTAATCCAAAGGTGTTCCTAGAGGCTAAGGTTTAATCCCAGCTCTCGCATTCTACAAATTAAGGCTATCTTATTAAGCAAAGTCAAGCTTAATAAGATTGATCTCAAAACTTTGAGTAAAGTTCAAATACAAAATAATCAAAATAAAGGATGAAATCTAGAAACTAATAAAGCAACCCATTTACCCAATGGATGAACTCTAACCTAAATTTACACCTAAATCCTAAGAAAAACTCCAAAGATTTGAGGAAGAGTCGGGACCCAAGAAGAATTATGAGTTTCACTTGAAGTTTGATTTAATGATCTTAATTGAATTAATATTGATTCCAAATCACCTATATTACTAATTTTACTAACTAATTTAAGTTTCTAAGGCTTAAGAATGCTTAAACCTAATTTAGGGCAAAATAACCAATTTGCCCCTACTTAAGGGTCTAAAATGCAACATTTTTATCGAGGGCTCCAAATTGAAATTTGTTAATGGAAAATGGTTATTTACTATCTAATATGAAGGAAATACAGTAAATACACCTAAATTGGGTTAAGGATTAAGCCTTATGAGTTCAAATATAGAATTTAGTTTATTAGGGACAACTTAGTAATTTTACTTAGGAAAAATACAAAAATTCAGATATATTTTATTATTTACTATTTAAGGATTCTATAGAGTCTAAGATCACTAAATTTTGAGGTTATTTTGCCTTGTTATGGCCAAAATAATATCAGGGTCTAAAAGGGTAATTAATGAGTTTTAGGAAATGTCCAAAAACCTAACTTTTTTAAATAATATCCAAATTCAACAAACTCAGTGGATTTGACTTCCTATAACACATTGAGTACTGTGACTAGGAATAGACCCAAATTGGACTTCATTTGATTAAGTTATATGCTAATAAAGTTTAAGGGTGATTAGGGTAAATTATGAAATTTAATTATCAAAATCTAAATATTCTTGCAATTGACTGACTTTTAGATTTTAATGATCAAAATGATATATTGGATGACCTATTTTGGAGTTAAATTGACTAAGTTATGGCCATTTGAAGTTTTTCATAGTTTTAGGGTTGATTAAGCGGTCCTTAAATGTCCATAACTTAGTCAATTTAATATGCCTCCAAATAGAAATTAAACACTACCATAATGATCCTTGCATCTTTCTGATTAAAATGAGATATATATTTAATATATTTGGAGTTATAAATTTATAGTTATGGATGTTTAAAGTTTTGGGATTAATTTACTTAATTAATCAAATGTGATTTAAATTATACTTTACTTTATAACTGCATTAATAGTTTGTAGATGCGACAGAACCCACATCAAGCTGACTGGGATGACCGGGACCCACAGGCACGGTTATACTGATTGGCATGACCAATGAGCCTGCACGATGGGTTAGAAATGGCGGGGTTGAGCGGCCCCACAGACACAACAGCAATGCGGTTGCAACCCAAACAAATTGACGCCGATCGGGCCGACCCGACCCTGCCCGACGGAAGGTTCTACGCCCTCACGCTATACCATAAGGGGTGATCTATAGCACATTTTTTGAGAATCCTACTGGAGACAATGGCGCACAGGCCGCACGACAATGGGAGGAGCTTGACGAGCTCTTCCCAATGGTGGCTGGCTCGAAGGCAGTGACCTCCTGGGCTAGACATACTAGCGAACCCTAGCTCTATACCATAATACAGATCCTAATTATTATAGGTCATTAGAGATGCTAAGCAAAATTCAATTAATTGAACTCATTACAGTTCGATCGAGGACAATTACATAATAATCAGGGTTGCAAAATAAGCATGCAAATCAGATGGTGAAGGATTGCACAGAAAATGGAGGAGTTTAGGTGGTACCTGAAACAGACGATCGAGATTTAGGGAAGTAGACGGTAGCTCCAAATGCTCTAGTCGGCCTCAGCTCGTGTAAAATAGCTTCCTACCTGCGGTTTGGGGGCTAAATGGAGGCTCGGAAGAGCCTCCAAGGGTCGACTGCACGCAGCGATTGGTCGTGTGTCGCGGCTCAGACAACGTACGATGCGTGTCCTAGCCTTAGAGGGGGACGAGGAAGGCGGGTTCTGAGCCGTTCGATCGAGCCGATTGAATAGCTTTGATCACCCGTTCGATCAGACAGGAACCAGACAACGGAAATGAGGAAGAAAATGGCGCGGGTGATAGCTATTAGGAAATAAATATAAATATTAATTATTTAAATATTAAATCCCTATTTTATCAATAAAAATTAATTAATTAATTAAATGGCTTCTAAGAATTTTTAAATATTCACCCCTAGCTAATTGAGGGGTGAGGAACGTAACTGCGAAGTTAGTATTTGATTCTAACAAGTATTTAATTTTCCTGTTTTTGGGATATTTTAAATATATTAAAATATTATACAAAAATCTAACGGCTTCCAATTCCCTCCAAAATATCACCACTGGCTAATTTAGGGGTGATGAGCACAATGGTGAAGTTCGATTTTTGATTTAAGGTCAAATTAAATAGGATAATTTCCAAGTTTTTTTGAAATTCCCATAATCATGGTTTGATCCATCTGACATATGATTTGGACCAAAACTTCATAGTGTGGTTCTAATGACTTTTTATTAGTGATAAAATCAAAGTCAAGACTTAGTTTAGTCCTAATTAACTAGGGTAACAACTTTGAGTTGTTATACATAGTCCTTCCCCATTCTAACCCTCTAATCATTCTCTAGCATTAGCATCTATCATTTGGAGATGGGATCAGTCACTACATCAACTTTAGCTCATCAAATGATCATCATCTCAGTGATATGTATGCGTGCTTTCTAGCCTTTATGTTATGCAATTCCTTCATTTTAGTGCTCATTATTGCATTGCTATAAATCTAATATCATCTGATAGGGTCAATTTGACCCTATCGAACCTGTTGATCTCACTATAGCCCAGGAACCTACTGTTCCATATAGTTCCCGAACCACCGGTGAGCTCGATTTATAATCCATGTAGGATAGGCCATCGAGAATGGGTCTTTTAGTAGGTCTAGTCATGATGAACATTTTGGACTTGGTCACTAGCATCAAGGTTCATTGTGTGGGTCAAAATTTGACTCCATAGTGAACCCTAACCCTAGATCTAGGGTCATTCAAATCCAGGTGATAGATTGGTCATTCGATGGGACTAAGGTGCGCATTATATAGGTTTTGTCTTTAGCTTTAATTTAGTGTATTCCATATCTCCTAAAATGAATGGAGTGTGGAGGATTTTGGAACCCTAGCCCATCCGATTCAATCTCCCGATGAGATGATGAACAGTGTCAGATGGGTTGGTCCAACCCATGCAGCACTGTCATTGGGCCACGCGCATGGCCTGACCCACGTGCGAACCATAGGATTGGCGTGCTTGCAGAGCCATGCGCACGTGTGGGCATGATCCTTAAAAGTAATACTCCACTTAATAATTTAATTCAAATTAAATAAATTAAATAACTTTAAAATATAAATCCAAATATATTGAAATTATATATCATTTTGATCAGAAAAATATGTAAGACATTAGTATAAACTTAATTTTCCATTTTGATAATTAATTTTGTTAATGATCTTTTAAGTGTCCTTAAAAAATATTAATGTTTAGATTAGCCATTTGATGTCCAATTTGACCCTACTTAGTGTCATTGTAATTACTATGCTATAAAAAAGTTATAGCCACTATGTTTGCATGATTTAGACATTAAATAGAAAATGTGAGTTTTTGATCCTTAAATAAAATAATATTAAAATTCCAAAATTAGAGTTTTACCTATTTAAGTATCTTAAACCTTAGGACATCTTCGAAAACTTATCTTATGACATATTCCAACTTTAGATGATGCTTTGAGTAGGAAAACAACTAGAATAACCTAGTTTTGGCATACCACTACTAAACCTAGGAAGGAGCCTCAACATAGAAATAAACAATTTTTTATTAGTCCTTAAGGCTTGATTTAGTACTTAAGGATTATAGTAGTCCTAAACCCTAGGATGAAATGAATTAGTTAGCTCCTTATGATTGTAAGGACATCTAGCAAAACCCTTAAAGGTATAAATTGAGCATAGCCTCTTTACATACCTTAAGTATATACTTTATCCTAACCATCCTATTATGTAACTTAGTGATTTTAAGGTAGCTTAACCTCTTAGCTAACTATAGAACTCCTAGTGCCTTGATGTGAACCTAGAAGCTAGTGGTTAGGGAACCATCACTTAACACCCTACATATTAGAATTACATTAGTATGAAGTTGGCTAAATTAGTTAAGTTGGTGAGTTGAAATCTCCTCAAACCTTAGATGCCTTAACTAGCATAAGGCTAGTAGACTTTCAAACCAATCATCTGGCTAAGAATCCTAGCACTACTCTAAGTCTAGTAACTTGATGAAAATAGGAAGTAGGTGGTAAGTTAAACTCTTAAGCCAACTTACATTAACACTCACCTATTTATTATCATCTGGATAACCTAAGTTAAATCTTAGCATTTATGAGTGCAAAATCATATTCCATAATTAAATATTATGTATTACTTAGATTAGTATTAAGTAATCCTTAGTATAGCACTTGTGGCAAAGATAAGACTTATATGAGGTTAAGATGGAGTCATCTTAGAATGATGAGTGATTAATTAGTGACTTAGTAAATAATATAAGTAACCTAGTACAATTTACTTAGTGTAGTATAAGTGGCCATATTATGCTAAGTGTGAGGCTTAGGATCACTTTGAATGATTAGTAATTGAGCTAAGGTTATATGTTACCTTAAGTTTTAAAAGGCTTAGAACCTTTAAATGCTAAGCATTGAAGTTAAACTTAGGAATTTTAGTAATTGTAATACTAAGGCTTGAAACCGTAGATTTTTATGAAGAAAAACTTGATGCTTAGCTTAGTAATTAAATTAGAGATAAACTTAGATAATAATAATTTAAGTAATATAATCCTTTTACTCTTACCATATTATACTATAATAATAACACTAGTTTCATATCTAAGACTAGGATAATCTAAGAGGTTAAATAGAACAACCTTCTTAAATTTAAAATATTAAGATGCTAGTAAGATAGAATAAATTATAGGAATATTGAGTAATCAAATTATAGTAAGAATATTGTTAACTTAAATATTTTGGATAGTGTAAGTCTTGAAAACCCTATAACCTAAGTATAGTGAAACATTAAGTTTGGAAGTTTTAGAATCCTTTAGTTATGACTTCAAGTATCCTAAATTATATGAATCAAGTAACCCAAGTAATGTAGTAATGAAACCCTTAATTAGAATGTCCCATTATAGTAGAAGTGTTATTAGATAGTTTAGATAGTTATAGTATTAGCAATATGATAGGATGTTTACTTATAATATTGCAATTAAATCTATAAAATATTTTATCACATAAATAAGATCTTAATCAAATCATTATTTAGAAAACCTTGTTTAAACTATATATTATTATATATCAACTGATTGAGACATTTGATGAATGTCTAAATCAATTGAGGGGGGGCTTAATTAGCCCCAATCATAGGATAGATAAAAAAAGTAGAAAATGATGGATATCACATGGTTTACAATTAACTTTGAATATCATTGATTACTGCAATGCATTGAAACTAAACCCTTGAATTCATTCATTAAAGATATTGTGCATAACTTAAGATTATAACATTAACTTTGGGGTTTCATCTAGTGGATGTTATACAGCTATTATTGAGCCAGGGCAGGCTATGTAGTGAGCAAGAGACCACATAGATCCTACAAGGGGGAATGTGTGTTGATGAATCTATAATTTATACCATAAATAAAGAAAAGCCTCTTTCAAATCCATATTAAAAACAACCTACTTTGATAAAATTATGCTCATTTTTAAGAAAAATGAAGGCACAGTAAATTCTGGGAGAATCTGGAGCATTTCTGCAATTTCAGGGAGAAAATCGCTGTAGCGCACCATCGCGCGCTCCAGCTACTGCCAAGCACAAAGCACTAATCTAAGGGAATTTCCGAATTCTGGAGCGATTCTGCCACATCGCACTATAGCGCGCTACCGCGAAGGATGAATCGAACTTAATTCACTACAACATGCTACCATGGCTAAGTTTTTGAACTTAAACCGCTACAGCGCGCCACTGCAGAAGATACTTCGAAACAGAGCCGTTACAGTGCGCTACCGCGTGTATGTTTTCAAACTTAATGCGCTACAGTGCGCTACCGCGGGTAAGTTTTTGTACTTAACTTGCTACGGCACGCCACAGCGCGATACAACACGCGACCACGGATGAAACCTTAAGGACTCAGCGGACTTGAACTTCGAAATCTAACTGCAACAGCGTGCGACAGTACGCTACAACAAGTAAGTTTTTGAATTTAACTCACTACAGCGCGCTGCAGCGCGCTACCACGGATCAAGCTCGAATGGTATAAACGCTACAACGCGCTACTGCAAATGAGGTTACAAACTTAAACCGTTGCAGCGCGCCATAGTGCGTTGCAGTGGGCACCATATTTTCTATCTCTTCAGGGCATTAAGTGCAGCTAGGATAAGACCTCCAGCTAGCAGCTTATCTCCCAGCTGACATATCCTCTACCATTAGCTTATTCTAAGGGAAAAAGAAGTGTGCTTGAAATGATTACAAGATTAAAAAATGCAAAAGGAGAAATCATTTCATGCATCAAGTGGGATAGCCACTCATTACAGCAGAAATGGTGGAGGGAAAAAAGCAGAATTTGAATACAAGGCAAAGGAGATTAACTCCTCTATAAATGCAGCCTCTTTTGACATGTGAAGAGTTCCCATTTTCACTCCAAAATTCCAAATTTTTAGAGGTTGCATAGAAGAAAAAGGAGACCTCTCCAACGGAGGTTGAAGAAACTATTGCTAGAGAATATCCAAAGAACCCCATTAAGGGCTGTTCCTAGTAAACTCTTAATCTTTCTTTTGATTTCTTCTTAGTGGATCATGAAAGGGTCTTTATCCTTATATGTTTTTCTTTTTATCTCAACTGTAATGGAAGGCTAGACCCCCTTAGGGAAGGTTGAGCTAGGTCCATTGAGAAATATAAGGGACTTAATGAATGTATGAGAACTTCCTCAAGCAGTTAATAAAAATATATGTTTGAATGACTTAATGAATTCACTCAAAAACCATGCTATGGACTAAATGAAATATTATATTAAGAAAATATAATTATAAATATGAACATCAAAATAAAAGTTTTGTGCTCCATAGCTCATAACTTAGTTTGAGAGCTGGATATGTATGCTTAAGAGTTTAGAACTATGTGAGAAGTTCTTGAGCCTAACTGCATCATGCTCTAAGCTCAATGAAGAGGTCAAAGAATGCGAGCTAAGACCCACTAACTGAGCTATGTTGCTCCGCATACGTGAAAGGAGGAAGAGAATTCATTGAGAGCTCATGGATGAAGTGACATAGTCCATGGAGCATAATGAAATCACTACCTTATTTGAACTGTGCATGATATGCGAGATGCTCGTTAGTGGAATCAATGCCCAAGAGATCGCCTAATTAAAACTACTATCTTGAACACCTAGATGTAGGAAAACAAGGATGCTCAAATTGTGATCTCATGAGAATATTTGTGCTAAAATAGAATCCTAGTGTGCTCATTTCAAGCACAAGATTTGAACATGTAGGAATTAGAGGACAACTCTAAGGAATACAATGTGCACTTAATTATTTGGCATGACTATGAAAGAATTAAAGTTGCTTGAGAAGTAATTTAATATGAATTCCTCTCAATTCACATGGGAAACCCAACTCTCCTCTCTAAATCAAATAATTTATAAACTCTAAATTTTGCTTTGTTAATGGAACCACATCAAAAATTGAAATCATATCATTTAAATATTATTGAATATAGATACACCTTAGTAATAAAACACTACATTCCTTGAGGACGATAAATCTCGGAACTTACCTTCTAAATTATTACTTCAGGCCACGTACACTTGCGTGCAAGCGCAAACTTGTAATTACAGTCTGTCAAATTTTTGACGTCATTGCTGAGGAATGGTAATTGTTTTGTATTAAGGACAATCTACTAGTAAATAGTGATTTAAATAAATCTCTTTGCATATAGTTTTATTTTCTTCTTGTATTTATTTCTGCACTAATTTATAGCTTAAACTGACTATTTTACTTTTCCTTCATTTATTGAAATTTTTAAACATTATTGCTATACTTATTCTTGATAGCTTAATTTCTGATTTACATGAGTAAAAAAAATTGTACTGAATATCTTTTTGATCCAAAAATTGAAAGAACTTATCTACAAGCTAGAAGAGAACAAGCCATTTTAAATAATCAACAAGCTATTATGGAAAACTTCGATGCAAATCTTAGAGAGCCCTTAGAAGAACCATGGGATAGAGCACTTAGAGACTATGCCTTGCCCACTATTAGGGGCATCCCCCATACAATTATTAGGCCCAATATAGAAGCCAATAATTTTGAGATCAAACCTTCAACACTGAGCATGGTTCAGAATAATTAATTTGGTGGGTTAGCCATTGAGGACCCGAACTCACACATCTCAAATTTCCTTGGTATTTGTGATACCTTTATGTTCAATGGCATTTTTGGATGCTTTCAAACTCAAGCTTTTCCCTTTCTTCCTAAGAGATAGAGCCAAAAGTTGGCTCAGCTCTCTCCTGAATGATTCTATCTGTACTTGGGACAATTTGGCTAGGAAATTCCTAGCCAAATATTTTCCTCCGACGAAGACTGCTCGTCTAAGAATTGAGATAACCAACTTCAATCAGTATGAGGGTGAGACATTGTATGAAGGTTGGGATCAGTTTAAGGAATGCTTAAGGCAATGCCTGCATCATGGGTTCCCTTTGTGGATGCAAGTTCAAACCTTTTACAATGGTTTGAATGCTCCAACAAGGACACTCATAAATGCGGCCATTGGAGGCTCAATTAGCAGTAAAACCCAAGAGGAGGCTTATGACCTCCTAGAAGAAATGGTAAATAATGCGTACCAATGGCCTTCTGAACGACTTAAAAAAGAATCAATCCAGATAATTGAAACTAACCAAATTACAGCTCTACAAAATGAAATCCTTGCATTATATAACGAATAGAAAACATGAATATTAATTTTGTTCAAGAAACTTATTGTGAGTTGTGCGGGGGAAAATATGCTAGTGAAAACTGCAATCTAAACAATTCTTTTGTGAAATCAAACAATGAGCAAGTTAACTATCTAAGGAATAACAATGCTATGAACAACCCTTACTCCAACACGTATAACCCAGGGTGGAAAAATCACCCAAATTTTTCTTGGAATAATAATAATAACAACAGGAATCCTAATTGGGGTAGTTCATCGAACAATCAAAATTTTAACAATGGGAACAATTTCAATCATCAACCAACAAATTTATAAGGAGCCTTTAACGCTTTTAAGGTAGAAACCATCCAATTTATGCTTAGGATGGAAGCGATAATCACCCGTCACGATGCCTCAATCCAAGGGATAGAGGCATCCCTCAGAAACATTGAAGTACAACTAGGACAGATCTCTAAGCAGCTAACCACTCAGCAACAAGGAGCCTTGACTAGTTCTATAGAAATGAATCCTCAGGAACTAGTGAGTGTTACCCATTCTGAATGGATGGAAGGTGATGACCTAACTGAAAGTAGTAATACTGTTTAAAGGAGTTAGAAGCTAGAGAAAGGGGTAGGAATGATGATTATGAGAAACTCACTGCCCCTAAGTTTGAAGATCCTGGGAGGTTATGCATCCCATACGAGATTAGGAATGAGGTACTTTTATATCCCCTATGTGATCTTGGTACTTCGGTTAATATCATGCCATACCATAATTATGAGCATCTCAAGGTAGGAGGGATGGAGTACACCTCTATAATTTTAGAATTCGCCAATTTGGAATCTTTAACTCATTTACGTATTGTAAGAAAAGTTCCTGTAGGGTTGGGAAGCTTTATTATCCCCACTGAATTTGTAGTATATGAATGGATAGGTGGAATGAAAACTCCACTATTATCTTAGGGCGACCCTTCCTCATGAGAACCAAAGCCATAATAGATGTGTGCCGGGGTGTAAAGAGCATAAAAATCTAAGGTAGGTCTGAATTGATAGATCTTAAGCCTACCCTTTTAAAACAAAAGGTTATGGAATTAGAAACCCTAAACCCTAAACCCTAAACCCGAAAACTATGAGGGGAAAGAGGAAAAAGAAAATTTCCTCCAAACTTGAGTGCGTGATCATTGAATTTTCTGAAGGGAAAGATGAAGGTGTGGGTCCGAGCACACTTTATATTAGTGCTGTGGCGCCCACTCCTTAACCCGCAATCATTAGACTAAGGAGTGGAGTGTCACTTTGGAAAATCCCTTACTTAAGATTGGATTAGGCATTGACCATCTAAACCATTAATAAGGAAGAGATAAGCCACTGCATACATGCCTTAAACTCAATCACTAAGCGAATACAGATCAGAGTGCAGAAGCAAAGTAAAATAGGTATACATCCAGATCATCACAAAAAATAAGAAAAGGGCAACATACATCTTAGAGTATAAAATACAGTAACAAAAAACACAGTCAATGTACCTATATTATTATAGAATTTAAATAAATAGTTTAAAAGAACTGAATAAAATCTCTCATCCTCACTGAAAGCTAGAAAAGGAACTAAGCAACGTCTGGCTCTCCCGGCTGATGCTCCTCTTCAATAAATGGCTCCTCCTCTTCAGCAACCAGCTCCTCAAACCTATCTGAATCTGACATTATTAGTTTCACAATGCCAGGGCCCCAGCCAATAAAAGAAAATCTTATTAGAGAATTATCTAATTATATTTTATGCTGAATATTTTACATGAATTATTAATGTCACCATTTACATATACAAACCAAAATAACTATATAGCATAGGGGCAGTAAGCATACAAAGAACAAGATAAGTTATAAATACAGCATTTATAACTAAGCAGGAATTGAGGCAAAGGGCACACCTCAAGCAAACTAAGCAAGCAATAGGTATATATATATAATGCAGTAAGTAAAAGTACTGAAAGAAAAGTCTAATCTTAAACATGTTGATGATCACATGACATATGTTGATTAAGAACAGTAAGTCTAAATGTGGTATATATAGTAAGCAGTAAAGTCTAGAATCTTATAAATATATACAAGTGAGCAGGTAAGCAAAATATAACTAACTTAAATAACATGCATCAATAATATAATAAATAGCAAGCTGAAATTGAAACAGGTGTGTAAAACTGCCATATCAGAAAATTGGCCAATCGGACCCAAACAGAAATTTCCAAAGCCTTTTTGGGCTAGGGCAGACAGAACAGAACAGCAGAACTGAAGAGGCAGTAAATACAAATTCAAAATTTTTAAGTTATTTTACTTTTATTTATGTGCACATGTCTAGAAACAGCTGAGAAGTCAAGTACATCTGCAAGACTTTATGGGTTCCAGGCTTAACACACCCTCCTCAATGAATAATATTAAGCATCCTTATTACTCTTTACTCCTATCCATTAGGATAAATGTGCCTTAGAATCTACCAAAATATAACTGAACCCAAGGCAACTGTTATCTTAATTATTCTATATTTTCATTTCATGCACAACGTTTTCTTACATGACATGTCCAAGGAATTAAGCACAAATATAAGGAATGTGTAGCACAAGAAATTCAAGTAAGCAAGGGACTCTTCTATACATGGTGACATTGTTATTGTCAAATTAAACCATTCTAACTATTCTAAGTTACACAAGTTCAGGATCTCCAATTCCTACTATCGAGTGTAACTTAGAAATACAGTCTTATAGATTACAAAATATTAGGACTAGCTAGGTCCTAATATGATTAAATTAATGTTGACTATGTAAGTTAAGTAATAAATTAGTATGACCTAATTAATGAATTTAGTTGTTCTAAACTAAAAACTGACCAAAATATACTAAGCTAGAGGTTATGGATTAAACGCCACAAGCTTGGGCTTAATCACATAATCCCAAAAGTAAAGTGTCTAAGGTTTCAGTTCTAAGTGAACTAATGATTGGGGTAAATCCTATTAAGCAAAGTCAAGCTTAATAGGATGATTCTCCTATTCTTAATTTAAAATTGAAAGATAAAATAATCAAAATAAAATTATGAAAATCTAAAAACTAATAAAATCAAGGATTCATTTATTGAATAATCCTATTATTCATGAATGAAATCTAACCCAATATCTATCCTTAATCCTAAGGAACATATCTTAAGGTAAGGATTCTTAATGATAAAAGGCTTAGAGAATTTCTAAGAATTGATTGAATTTTCTTACACTTGTTAATTTTATTTAATTATGAAGGTTAGGGATAGATTTTAGCTAGGTAAGGATCCATTTACTTAGAGATTTTTAAGCTTAAATTAGGGGATTCTTGACAGTTAACCAATTAAGAGATTTTAAGACTTAAATTGATCCTAAATCATTTTTATTACTATTTTAATGATTTAAGAGATATTTTAAGGTTCTAGGACTCTTAACCTAAATTTTGGGCAAAATGACCATTTTGCCCTTACTTAAGGGTCCAAAAAGCTACTTTTTGATTGAAGGCTTCAATTTGGAATTTCTTACTACCAAATGATTCTTTATTGTCTAACATAATGATAGACAGTAAGTACACTAAATTTGAATAAGGAATGGGTCCTACAGGTCTAAACTAAGGTTTTTAATTTAAGGGGCATTTTAGTAAATTACACCTAATGGAGTTTAAATTTTTATATAGTTTATTGTTAGTTGCTGTTCAACGATTCCATAGAGTCTAAGAACATTAAATTTTGAGGTCTAATAAATTAGTTATAATCATTTCAATTTCTAAGGGCAGTTTGATAATTTTTCAAGTTAAGAGGGGTCAAAACCTAACTTTTCCAATTGGTGTTCAAATTCAGCAAACTCAATGGCTATAGCTTCCCTATATCACACTGAGTACTTTAATTGGGAGTAGACCCAAATTGAACCTCAATTGCCCAAGTTATGACCTAACTATGGTTAGAAGTATTTTGGTCATTTTTGCCTTTTTATGGTTCAGAACTTAAATATTATTTCATTTTATTATTGGCACTAAAATTTTAAGCTATCTAGTACTTTGAATTTTTTGATTTAGAGTTTAATTGACTAAGATATGGTCAAAATAAAATCTAGGGTTTTAGAGGTAATTAGGATAGGTCCTAAAAGTCTTTAAGCAAACTAATTACCCAATGGCAAAACCAATACTATCAGAGTGTTCCTAATGTTCTCTTGATCACTTTAAGACCCTTATTAGCTAGGATTGGGTCATTAGGTACAAAGTTATGAGAGTTCAAAGTTTTGGTATAAGTGAGAGGATATCTTAAGAATGTCACTATGTTATCTAAGCATCCAATGAGAAATCTGATACTACCAGAATAATCCTCTCATTTTTCTGATTAAAATGAGATATAACTTTTATATATTTGAACTTATGGTTAATTAATTAGGAGCGATTAAAGTTTCTGAAATTGATAATTAATGATAACCTAATTATATTATTAATACTGCTGCTTAAACTAACTAAAATTTAATTTAATTGCACGTGGGACCCATGGCTGCAAAGGAAGAGACGGCGGGCCCCACAGAGACACGCGGCGCCATCTAAAAGGCGCGGCTAACCCCGGGTGGGCCCCACAGTTCCCGACAGAGGGGACACACGCGAGCCCACAACACAGCGCGCGACGAATGACCGCGTGCCAGCTGACCTGGTTCAGCGCGGCAGCTGAAGGTATGGGTCCCACAGGCCATGTATCATGTAATAACACGCAAGCGACGTGGATGCGGGCCCCACCAGCTGCTCTTGAGACCCGGAGAGACGCGGACTGGGCTTCGGGTCAACACGGCCTAATTCGAACGAACCCTCCCCCACGCAGGCACCCCGAGGGCGAGGACCTAGGACACGGCTAAAGCCGGCCTTCCTGGCGGCAATTGGCCTCAACGAGACCTACCCAATGAGGGCAGATTTACCGGCACCACCAGCCAGGGCTAACCCTAGAGGCTAGGGTTCAACGAAGGATGGATAACGGTTTGTACTGTGGATATTTCGCCGGATCCCCTCGATCGGGTTCGATCAAGACTGATCAGAGCCAATCGATGATCGACCTAACGCATGCAATAATGGATCACAGCATATCGGCAACAATTGAACAGAGATCAAAGGGTAGAGGGGTACCTGGTTTCAATGGTCTGGGAGCTAGTGTTCGACTGAGGACGCTTCAGATCCAATTCGTGCAAACGGTGAGTCCTACGCGTAAAGGGAGTCCTTATGGGCCATTGGACTGAGGATGCAAGGCAGAGGAGGCACCGTGTAGGCCAGGCGCGGCGGTGGCTGCCGCGTGGACGCAACGGAGATGACAAGGAAGAGGAATCCTCACCCGTTCGATCGCGCTCGAATCCGCCCCGCTACACTAACGGGTCCGACCCAATTACGAGATCCAGCCCGTTAAGATTTGAAAAATTTTAATATTTAATTATTCAGTTCATTTAATTAAATAATTTAATTCACTGATTTAATTAATTAATTTTGATTAATCCTTTAACTTATAAAATTTATAAATACTCACCCCTAGCAAATTGGGGGGTGAGGAACGCAACGGCAAAGATGGATTTTTGATTCGACGAGTATTTTAATTTTCCAATTTTTGCGATATTTAAATATTATTAAAATATTCGACGAAATTTCGACGACTTCCGATTTACATGAAAACATCGCCCAGCTAATTTGGGGGCAATGAGCGCAATGACAAAGTTTGATTTTTAATTTGAGGTCAATTTAGATAGGTCAATTTCTAGGGTTTTTAGTTTTTCTCAAAATCATGATTTGATCTATTTGACTCCTGATTTGGATTTGATCTTGGTGGTGAACTCCTAATGACCTAATTAGAGTATTAAGACTGAGATTAGGACCTGAATTAGTCCTAAATAACTTGGGTAACAACTTGGGTTGTTACAACTGCTCACCCAACCTCAAAAAGTTGGAAGAAGATACCTCCCAAGCAATCTTATCAGAAAGTGATCCTAGACGAGTCAGGCTAACGACTTAAAACAAAGCGCTTCCTGGGAGGCAACTCAAGAAAAAAAAAAAAAAAAAAGACAAGGCTGAAGAAATCAGATCCGCCATAGTGCGCTATAGTGGGATGAATTCGAACCTCAACCGCCGCAGTGCGTTGTAGCAAGTAAAATTTGAAAACTAATTCACTACAGCGCGCTACGGTGGAATTGCTACTATGATGCACTGCAGCGTGCACTGGTATGTTTTTAAATTATTCCCAAGTCATAGTTGTTGTAGTGCGCCACAACGCGCTACAACATGCTATAGATAATTGCTCCAGGTGTAGCTATTCTGACTGCCTAGGGAATCCAATGCAGTCAATAATTGCTTTATTTTAGGATTCCTAGGTAGTCAAATGGAGGTGCTAAAAAAAGCTGCCCCTCCCCCCCCCCCCTCTTCCCATTAAACTATATCACATTTGTGGCATGGGGAGCATCTTTGACCAGATTTTTTTTGGCCCTCATGACTGATTGGCTACTTAAGGGTCTTAAAGGGGGATGTAAACTTGCACCTCCTGATTTCTTCAGCTCTCTTGTATTTTTATTCTCCTCTTTTTTAGTGAACTTCATCCTCTCTTCAAATCAAACATGTCATCTGGAAAGAAGTCCATCCCCCGCAAGGAAGCTGAGGCCTCCACATCCGGTGGACCCTTCAATAAGAAGAGGTTCTCCTCCGCTGAGGCTGAACAAAGGTTCACCTTGGTTACTTCTCGGTGGAGGTTGATCCCCGAAAAAAGTTTCGGGGGGGGGTGGGGGGGGGGGGGGTTTACCCGTACCCTCCGAACAAGTCGTTCCCCGGGGATGGAGGGAGATGGTGACCTCCCAATCCAACTCACATCTGACCTTGGTGCAGGAAGTTTACGCCAACGCCATTAACTCGGTGGGGTGTAAAATTTTTGTACGAGGAAGGGAGTAATTTTTGGGCTCGAGCAGATCGAGCAATTTTACGGATTGGGGGAGGTTGAGTACTGCACATATTTGACGCTTGTTGAATCTCATTATGACCCGGAAGCACTAGCGAGTGAACTCATCCGCAATAATGCAGATTGGAGAGGAAATCTGGCCAACATGCCTCGAGCCCTCCTCATGAACTTGAAAAGTGCTTAGCTGGTTTTTATCTCTAGCTTCATCATATCGATGGGGCACCGCAGTAATGTGACCCGTTGTAGGGCGCTACCCATGTGTGCGCTCCAAAGGCCTAGATAAATTTGTATCTTCGGCATCATCCTTGAGCAGCTCTAGAACGCCCTGCATGGGTCCTGTACTGCGCTTGCTTTTAGGACGTTAATATCGGGCATCTATCTTGCCCAAGGGGTCAAGATCCTTTCCTCAGACACTACTGTTCCCCATAGTGCCTCTCTTGAGCGAATAAATCTGAATGTCCATTCCCAAGAATAGAAGCAAGCCAAGAAGAGGAGGGGAGAAGAAGGAGAAGCCTCAGCTTCCACCGACCGTACATTCTTAGAAAAAATATTGATGCGGGTCTACACTCAACAAACTGACTTGGGTAAGGCTATGGCCACCATCATGTGGTTTTGCAAGAAAGAAATTGCTCGGCAGCACGAGTTCCAATCGGAATTCCATAAAGCTCTTGGAATGATGTTCCAAGATTGGAGCTTGCAAGGAGGACCGAATGGATCGGTGCTACCACAACCACCTATCGGCGACCCTATTTCGGATACCCATTGGCTGTGAGACTACATCTACCCATACCCTCCGAACAAGTTGTTCCCCGGGGATGGAGGGAGATGGTGACCTCCCAATCCAACTCATACCTGACCTTGGTGCAAAAAGTTTACGCCAACACCACTAACTCGGCGGGGCGTAAAACTTTTGTACGAGGAAGGGGAGTAATTTTTGGGCTCGAGCAGATCGAGCAATTTTACAGATTGAGGGAGGTTAAGTACTGCACATATTTGACCCTTGTTGAATCTCATTATGACCCGGAAGCACTCGCGAGTGAACTCATCCGCAATAATGCAGATTGGAGAGGAAATCTGGCCAACATGCCTCGAGCCCTCCTCATGAACTTGAGTAGTGCTTAGCTGGTTTTTATCTCCAGCTTCATCATACCGATGGGGCACCTCAGTGACGTGACCCGTTGTAGGGCACTACTCATGTGTGCGCTCCAAAGGCCTAAAGAAATTTGTATCTCCGGCATCATCCTTGAGCAGCTCTAGAACGCCCTGCACGGGTCCTGCACTGCGCTTACTTACAGGACGTTAATATCGGGCATCTGTCTTGCCCAAGGGGTCAAGATCCTTTCCTCCGACACCATTGTTCCCCATAGTGCCTCTCTTGAGCAAATAAATCTGAATGTCCATTCCCAAGAATAGAAGCAAGCCAAGAAGAGGAGGGGAGAAGAAGGAGAAGCCTCAGCTTCCACCGGCCGTACATTCTCAGAAAAAATATTGATGCGGGTCTACACTCAACAAACTGACTTGGGTAAGGCTATGGCCACCGACATGTGATTTTGCAAGAAAGAAATTGCTCGGCAGCGCGAGTTCCAATCGGAATTTCATAAAGCTCTTGGAATGATGTTCCAAGATTGGAGCTTGCAAGGAGGACCGAATGGATCGGTGCTACCGCAACCACCTGTCGGCGACCCTATTTCGGACACCCGTTGGTTGTGTGACTACATCTACCCGTACCATCCGAAAAAGTTGTTCCCCGGGGATGGAGGGAGATGGTGACCTCCCAATCCAACTCACACCTGACCTTGGTGCAGGAAGTTTACGCCAATGCCATTAACTCGGCGGGGCGTAAATTTTTGTACAAGGAAGGGGAGTAATTTTTGGGCTCAAGCAGATCGAGCAATTTTACGGATTGAGGGAGGTTGAGTACTGCACATATTTGACCCTTGTTGAATCTCATTATGACCCGGAAGCACTCGTGAGTGAACTCATCCGCAATAATGCAAATTGGAGAGGAAATCTAGCCAACATGCCTCGAGCCCTCCTCATGAACTTGAGCAGTGCTTAGCTGGTTTTTATCTCCAGCTTCATTATACCGATGGGGCACCTCAGTGACGTGACCCGTTGTAGGGCGCTACTCATGTGTGCGCTCCAAAGGCCTAGAGAAACTTGTATCTTCGGCATCATCCTTGAGCAGCTCTAGAACGCCCTGCACGGGTCCTGCACTGCGCTTGCTTTCAGGATGTTAATATCGGGCATCTGTCTTGCCCAAGGGGTCAAGATCCTTTCCTCCGACACCATTGTTCCCCATAGTGCCTCTCTTGAGCGAATAAATCTGAATGTCTGTTCCCAAGAATAGAAGCAAGCCAAGAAGATGAGAGGAGAAGAAGGAGAAGCCTCAGCTTCCACCGGCCGTATATTCTTAGAAAAAATATTGATGCGGGTCTACACTCAACAAATGACTTGGGTAAGGCTATGGACACCGACATGTGGTTTTGCAAGAAAGAAATTGCTCGGCAGCACGAGTTCCAATCGGAATTCCATAAAGCTCTTGGAATGATGTTCCAAGATTGGAGCTTGCAAGGAGGACCGAATGGATCGGTGCTACCGCAACCACCTGTCGCGACCCTATTTCGGACACCCGTTGGCTGTGTGATTACATCTACCAGGATGTGGGAGATGAGGACAAGGAGAAAGGCGAGGATGATGAATAAACTAGGTTATCTTTTTCTTATTTTTATTTTTCTTTTTGTGTTTTGACCTTTTTGAATTAATGAATTATAGATTCTCATATTTCCCAATTTTTCTACAATTTGCAAAGAATAATTTTTTCTGAACTTTTCAATACATGAATATCAAGAAAATATCAATTGGAAGATTAAAATTCAACCAAAACATGCTTAATGCAAAGTGACACAAAAATTGACAGTACTAAAGCATCAAAATAAAGGAATGGTTTCTGATTGTATCTAGTCTCCAAATTTTAACAAGATCAATTCTAAGGTCTAAGTGTGGGGGAAAATTGTGAACCCAAAAACTAGTGATTAGAAAAATTGAGTGAACTAATGAGTGTGCTAGGCTCCTGTTGGACTTTATAATCACAAAAAACTGGGAAAAATGGATGAATAAAAATGTCTCTCCCTAAAGTTAAAAAAGAAAAGAAAGCAAAAATAGGGATGAAGAAAAATAATTTTCCAAGGAAAAAAAAAAGAAACTGGATGATGAAAAATATATCTCTAAAAAATTGTGTATCTTTGTGATTCATAAGAAAGAGCACATATGGCACAAAACTCTTGGTCACTCACTGTCTCACTAGTTTAGAAAATTCTAAAGAGCATCTCCCATTATGAAGTATCAAGCTTTATAATTTTAAAAATTAGAGACTAGACAAGCAACCAAGGATTATGACCAAAGTTAGAACATTTATGTGCTAAACAAATTGCTAAGTCATTTTAGTTACACATGTTTGAATGATAATAATCATCCAATTTATACCTTAAAAATAGAAAACAAATTATTTTTTGAGCTTACACGAGAACGAGCAAGAATCTAAGTGTGGGGGTATGATGAATCCATAATTTATACAATAAATAAAGGAAAATCTCTTTCAAATACATATTAGAAATAACCTACTTTGATAAAATTCTACTCATTTTTAGGAAAAACTAAGGCTCGATAAATTTTGGGAGAATCTGAAACATTTCTGCAATTTCTGAGAGAAAATCGTTGCAACGCGCTTAGTACACCACCGCGTGCTCCAGCTACTGGCAAGCAGAAAGCACTAATCTATGGGAATTCCTAAAGTCTGGTGCAATTCCGTCACATCGCGCCACAATGCCGCGCACTACCGTGGATGATTAATCGAAATTAGTTTGCTGCAGCGCCCTACCACGGTTAAGCTTTCGAACTTAAACAGCTGCAGCGCGCCACAACAGAATATACTTCGAAACGGAGCCGCTACAAAGCACTACCGCGGGTATATTTTTGAACTTAATGCGCTACAGGGCACTACTGCGGGTAAGTTTTCGTACTTAACTCGCTACAGCGCGCCACAGCGCGAGACTGCAGATGACACCTTAAGGGCTCGGCGAACTTGAACTTCGGAACCTAGTTGCTATAGCGCGCTGCAGCGTGCTACAGTGAGTAAGTTTTTGAGCTTAACTTGCTACAGCGTGCTACCGCGGATCAAGCTCGGATGATAAAAATGCTACAGCACGCTACTTCGGATGAGGTTACAAACTTGAACCGCTGCAGCGCGTCACAGCGCGCTCAGCGGGTGCTGTATTTTCTATCTCTTCAGGGCATTTAATTATAGTTGGGATAAGACCTCCAGCCAGTAGCTTGTCTCCCAGCTGACATATCCTCTGCCATTAGCTTATTCTAAGGGGAAAAAAAGTGTGCTTGAAATGATTACACGATTTAAAAATGCATAAGGAGAAATCATTTCATGCATCAAGTGGGATAGCCACTCATTACAGCAGAAAAGGTGGAGGGAAAAAAGCAGAATTTGAATAGAAGGTAAAGGAGATTGACTCCTCTATAAATGCAGCATAGAAGAAGAAGGAGACCTCTCCAAGGGAGGTTGAAGAAACCATTGCTAGAGAAGAAGGAAGTAAAGCTATACTAGGGAGTTAAAGGAAAGGAAGAGAGGAAGAAGAGGGAATATCCAGAGATCCCCATTAAGGGTTGTTCCTAGTAAACTCTTAATTTTTCTTTTAATTTCTTTTTAGTGGATCATGAAAAGGTCTTCATCCTTGTATTTTTTTTTTTTTATCTCAAATGTAATGGAAGGCTAGACCCCCATGGGAAGGGTTGGGCTGGGTCCATTGTGAAATATAAAGGACTTAATGAATATTGGAGAACTTCCTCAAGCAGTTAATAAAAATATGTGTTTGAATGACTTAATGAAATCACTCAAAAATCATGCTATGCACTAAATAAAAAATTATGTTAAGAAAATATAATTATAAATATGAATATCAAAATAAAAGTCCTGTGCTCCATAGCTTTTAACTTGGTTTAAGAGCTAAAAAAGTGTGCTTAAGAGCTTAGAACTATGTGATAAGTTCTTGAGCCTAATTGCACCATGCTCTAAGCTCAATGAAGAGGTCAAAGCGTGTGAGTTAAGACCCACTAACTGAGCTCCGTTGCTCAACATACGTGAAAGGAGGAAGAGGATTCATTGAGAGCTCATGGATGAAGTGACATAGTCCATGGACCCAATGAAATCACTACCTTATCTGAACTGCGCGTGATGTGCGAGATGCTCGTTAGTGGAACCAATGCTCGTGAGATTGCCTAATTAAAATTACTATCTTGAACACCTAGACGTAGGAAAACCAAGATGCTCAAATTGTGATCTCATGAGAATTTCTATGCTGAAATAGAACCCTAGTGTGTTCATTTCAGGCACACGATTTGAATTTGTAGAAATTAGATGACAACTCTAAGGAATACAATGTGCACTTAATTATTTAGCATGACTATGAAATAATGAAAGATGCTTGAGAAGTAATTCAACATGAATCCCTCTCGATTCACATGGAGGAAACCCAACTCTCCTCTCTAAATCAAATAGTTTCTAGAGTCTAAATTTTGCTTTGTTAACGAAACCACATCAAAAACTGAAATCATACCGTTTAAACATTATTGAATATAGATACACCTTAGTAATAAAATACACCGTTCCCTAGGAATGATAAATCTCAGAACTTATCTTCTAAATTATTACTTCAGGCCACGTACACTTGCGTGCAAGCACAGATGTGTAATTACAGTCTGTCATTTGTGTTTATGGGAAACCTCACTTTCTTATAGTTCGGCAGACATTCTTGACTCCTCATTTGTTCTATAAATTTGCCTGCAGAATAAAACACATTAAATCAAGATAAATAAATAATATTCTTAACTATAGTCATTTATGACTGTATTTACAGTTTATTAAGTTCTTTAGACTTGGATCTCCTTACTTATATTACTTTCTATTTGCATTTATAGTTCTTTTATTTACTTTTCAGTAGTGTATTTTAGTATATGTATTCATTTCTTACACTTCCTTAGTAGATGTTATTTGTACATATTTTTATTGTTTATTTGCACACTTTTATGTATTGCTATACATGCTTTTCCTTACTTACATATTTGATGAATGTTGTATATTAGCTTTCCTTTTTTTACTGCATTTACCCTTTTTATTTGTTACTTTATAGTTCTTCTTTGCTTTCCCTTTTTATTGCTTTGTGCTCTGCTTATAATAAGTATAAATAGCTAATGTGATATCCACTAAGTCTTAATAACTTAGTTGCCCAAAAATTCACTTATACTTTTCAAGTTTAATCACTTATTTTTATTTTATTAGCTATGCCCTACCATATTAAATACTAAATACGATAGATCAGGAGCTTGGAGTGGATCTTGTACCATAGATAGATCGTGTCCAGTAGCTACTGGTTGAAGAATTTTACTTTTTATTATCCTTTCTTTACTTTAGCATCATGTGAGGACGAGGGTCATTACATCAATATTTGTATAACTTTAATTAATCTCTAGATGTTTAACTTTACTATTATATGATATGATTTTAGTTTCTTTTCTGGATGGCTAGAATGGTATATGACAGACTATAAATACATGTCTGTGCTCGCACGCAAGTGTATGTGGTCCGAAGTAATAATTTGGAATTGTAAGTTCTGGATTTATATTGTCCACAAGGAACGGTTGTTCTGATACTAAGTTTTATCTACGTTCAATAATGTGTAGACAATTCGTATTTTGGTTTTGGTTTGGTCCCTAATTTAACAAATAACAATTTAATTGAAGATACCATTTGATTTAAGAAGAGAGAGTTGGGGTTTCATTATGTGACTCATAAGGTCTCGGTGTTGTAATCATGTCATTGTAATTATAAAGTAATTATACTATGACTTATCAATCAAGTGAACATTGCTTTTCTTAGATTGGTCCTCTAATTCTAACAAGTACAAATCTAGTGCACAAGAAGAACACCCTAGGGGTCTACCTCAGCACATAAACTCTTATGAGATCAAATGAAGCTAATTTTGATTTCCTACGTCTAGGTTATCAAAACATTCTTTTAATTTTATGAGCTCACAAGTCTTGATTCCCATCAATCAACGTCATGCGCTACACACTCAGTTTAGCTAAGGGAGACGATTCATTGGACCCATTGTACCATGTCACATCATCCATGGGTGATTGATGATCTCTCCCTCCTTCTACTCTGCTGAGCCGCAAAGCATGATTGGAGGGGGCTTGGCTCACAAGCTTCAACGTCTCGGATGAGCTTAAGGAATGGTGCTAATGGGCATGAGAACTTGTCACATAGCTCTCAACTCTATTGCACTCACTCCCTGCTCTAATCCAATTAGTGAGCATTGGATTACAAGTTTTTTAGTGTCTCATACAAAGATTTTTATTCTAGATTTGGTTTAATAATGGTTTTCATTTTATTATCATTTCAGGCATTCAACAAAATAAATAAAATATTAAGCTCAAATTTTATCAATTGCAAATTAAACATACTGCACCATTCGCCTTATCTTCACATAATTACATCACAACCCTCTCCAAGAAGGCCTTAGCCTTCCATCACAGCTTCAATACAACAAAAGATGCAAAAGAAAATAAATCTTGACACCGGTTCACAAATAAAGAAAACAAGATCAGGTTTATAAGTGGTACTAGGAACAGTCCCTGAATTTCTGGGGTTCTCTTGGTTCCTTCTCCTTCCTTCTCTCCTTTTCTCTAAGTTCTCTAGCTTCTCTTTCCTCTTGAACTAGTAAAGTGGTTCTAAACTTTCTTTCTTGGAGAGCTCTCATTCTCTTTCTCACAATAGCTTATAATGTAAATCAATGAATGTTAAAATTAGGAACCCTTGAATAGCCTAAAAATGTTCCTTAAATAGGGAAGCTCTCAGCCCCTTTTGCCTTAATTCTAAGTGACCTTTCATCTTCCCTTCCTTCAATGCAAGCCATTATGTTTTATTCAAATAATTATTTGGAATTCTGCAGATTTAAATATTAATTTTGTTTTCAAAAAGGCAGAGGAAGCCCAAAGATCAGAAAATTTTGCCATTCCCTATGCTGTTATTAGTATAATTTCTAGACGTTTCTATGTAGACCGCTGTGGCGCGCTGTAGCATTTGCATCTGGTTCTGTTAAATCTGGTTCGATGTCTGTTGTTCTCCTAACAATCCGCTGTAGCGTGCTGTGACAACTTCGATTCAAACACTATTCCGCTGTAGCGCACTGTGGCAGCTTAGATCCAAATATTTTTACCATAGTGATGCTGCTACCCGGTGTGGCGCGCTGAAGGCGCGCTGCGGCAGTTTAACTTGTGTGAAAGCGGGAAAATTTACTATTCAATTACTTCCCTTATAGTTAATGAAGATATTTTTGAATGTTATTGTTGCCCGTCATAGCGCGCTGGGGCGTGCTACAGCTTAATTCCTTCCAAGTCCTTAGTATTTGCTTATTGTGCCTAGGCGCGCTGAGGTGCATTGTGGTGATTAATCTTTCATGAAAGCGAAGAGTCACTGTTCAATTAGTTGTCCCAAATTTTTAATATTACTCTCTGTAAATGACGCAGCAGCCTGCTGGAGCGCGCTAGGGCGCGCTGCAGCGGTTCTCCTTACAGGCTTGCAAATATGTTCCAGGTGAGCCTAATCAGTCGATCGCCATGGCCCTCTGTGGCCCGCTGCGGCGCGCCACAGCAGTTTTCTTCCAGAATTCACCTTCTTGCTTCAGATTTTTTTTCTCCAGCTTTCCTCTGAAACTCATTAAATTCACTCAAAGTATGCTTGTTCAAATGATGTTTTGTATATTTTTCTTCCTTTATTTTGCCATAAATCTTGGATTTATCAGTACATATCTATATTATATTATGCATATAATTTTCCTCTTTATAGATTTTTGGCTCCTCGTAATGCTTAATAGTGGTTCAAAAGTCACTAACCTAGTATTAACTATTATAAACACCTAATGTTGGATTGGATTTCGTGATCCCATATTGGGGTCATTACAATAAATTCCTTACATAGAGTTGACCTTCAATTATACAGAATTTTCTACATTAAATTCTAACATGCGATGAGAATCATGGTATTTTACTCTAACAATCCTATGTTTTCTAAATTCTATGCTGAATGAGTACGATCATTTTATTTGCTTCTTCAACCAATTCAGACCCATACAACTGAACATCTCCAGTTTTAGACCAGGATAATAGAGGACTGTATCTTTTTCCATATAACACTTTAAAAGGAGCCATCTTGATGCAAACTTGATAATTGTTATTATAAGTAAATTCAACTAGCGGTAGGTGATCCTCCCAACTTCCACTAAAATTAAGAATACAAAACCTTAATAAATCTTCTAGCAGTTGATTCACTCTTTTATTTTGGCCATCATTTTGGGCATGAAAGATAGTACTCATTGCTAGGGTAATTCCCAGGTTTTAATGTACTGCCTACCAAAACTTAAAAGTAAACATGCTATCACAATCAGATACTATAGACTTTGAGATTCAAAGTAGTCTAATAATCTCTTTAATATATAGCTTAGCGAGTTTCTCCATAGAGTTAGTATGACGGATAGGAATGAAATGAGCAGACTTAGTTAAATGATCAATAATAACCCATATCGCACCTACACCTTATTTCGCATGTGGTAATCCCATTACAAACCAAATTAAATATCATGAAAACCACCGCAGCATTATAATACGTTAAAAAAAACCATATATATATATATATATAACTGCTTGCCAAAAATTATATCTTAAATGTTCATATTTCTAACTTTGATATCTTAAACTATATTCAGTAAAAGGTATAAATGCTTTATCCGAAGCTAATAACAGCTCAAACATCCTCCAAGAAATAGTTTCAAAGTGAAATTTGTTTGATTTTATCACATAAGAACAATACTAGCAGTCAATCCATGAGAGACATATACCATAAAGGTAATCCATCATACTTTTGCATTGAGTCAAAATAAAAGATCCAATTCTGCAAGCCACCCCCAAAATGGCTAAGGAAATGAATACACAAGTAATTAACTTGGTCTCCCATAATTAAAATGCTATAAAGTAGACAACACACTGATAGAATTTAAGCACAAAAAACCTTTTGATTTTATTTCTTAATTGTCTTAAACAATTTCAGCTCATTATGAGAAAATATTGAAGCTATATGAAACTTGTTACTATCTTAATCCTTTTAAGAGAAATTAAGCATTTTTGACATGATAATAGCAACACAGATGCACTCTTTCTTGCAAATCATTACAAGCCCCTCAAACAAAGTTACTGCTTAAAACATCGAGAGAGAGAGAGAGAAATGTATACTAAAACAATCATTCCAAAGATCATATTTATTGATTAAGATTATTATATTCTGATCATTCATTTCAGGATCTTAAGAAATTGCATCACTTATATTCTTAGAATTTAAATAATACAAATGCGGTACTAAGATGACGAACAACTGTGTTGTTTAAGACAACTGCAAGGCGTACAAAAACAACATGTAATTTGTATCATCATTGCAACATGTGTGGCTTAACCACAAAGTTAGTTTTGCAATAATATAAATAAGTAGAAACATATTTTATAAGACTGGCGTAAACTTAACTCATATTGTGCAAAACTTCCGCAGCATGAATCTAAGAAAACATATGGCTAGCTTATATGATATCAAACTTCACAAATTATAAATTTTCATATAAAGGCAAATACTAAATTGATTTTATGCATGAAATCACAAAATATGTATTTATATTAATTTTAGAGAAATACTATTTAGACCCGTTAATGTAGTACCCAAAAAAATTCATCCAATAGAATTTAGATATTATTTTATTAATATTTATTTATTTATATTAAAATAATACAAAAATTATTTTTAAAATTTGTATTGACATGATGCAATACTCTCATTGGATGAGTTTTCTGTGTGCCACATCAACGAATCTAAATAGTATTTCTCTTACAATATATACCCAACCAAATCCCTCCTACATGTTCACTTGCAAAATCAAGTTGACAAAACCCATATCCTTCAAGCAAAAGCCCACCACACTCTTTCAATAGGTTTTATCTTACTAGAGAATATTGTATTATTGGATTTTTGGTACATATGCTAGAAAATGCAAATGTTCGAACAATTAACTTGGTATTTGTATTCTTTAAGAAAAATTATTTTCAAAGTAAAAAGCCCAAGCTTGAAAAATAATTTATGCTTTATAATCATTTGTTAAGCAATTGAATTAATAAATTTTTATGTATTTTATAGTAAATTGACACAATAATTCTATTTGCTTCAAAATTTATATATTCCTTCATGCGCTCTACATATCTTCAAAACCCTTTTAGTTCTTAAGTATTGTTATTATCCTAAATTCCCGTCTCATCTTTGCTGCAAATAAAATTGGATTGAAGTGGTATTGAATCGAGATTCTATTTGCATTTGTTGAAACAAGTTGTTTTCATCTATTCTTAACCATATTTTGAAGCTGCTTAATCTAAATCAATGTGTCTTTAGGAGCCATCCATCTTATTGAAGTTCCAATCTCAGAACTAGCTCATGTTATTGTTGTTGTTGTTGTTTTCCTAACTTTATGAAATTTCTTTAGTTTTTCTTAGCCTTGCTCTAAACAATGAATCATCATTGTTGATTGATACTTTGGAGCATCCCCAGTCTTGTAACTAAACAAATTATCAATGAAATTAGCTCCCTTTTCTCAATTGATTGGTTTGAATATTTGGCTCCTTATGCTAGTGTTGTTGTATTCTTTTTTCCTTGAAATTAATGAAAATAGAGTTGGCTTTATACTTGGAGTTATGCTTTGTTGAAATAGTGATTGTCCTTTCTATTAAAACTAGTAAATTTAGGTGAAACTCGTGTGAAAACACACACAACTCTTTTTTTAAGTAGTCGAACTTCAAATATAAGAAAATATTTAACTAATAAAAATTGAACCTATAATATGAGAGAACAAATATATTTTTATATCAGCTTTTTAATCCAATGAAATTTTATTATTGCTTCCATGTTTTGACTTCATTACCAAAGATTTTACAACAGAACTATTTAAACATAATTTTGTTGGTGAACTAGATCGTTAAACCGTTATAATTTAATAAATCATAATTAATCCATAAAAAAATTAAATATTAAATATAAATTAAATTTTATGCTTTCTCATTAACTTTAAGCATATATTATTTACTGTGAAAATTAAGCAATATTAAAATTAAGAAAATTAACACAATTGAAAATGGTAATGCTGATTTAATCGGACGGCTCACAATGATCGGTTCGTTGTACGTGGGCCAGTTCAGAACCGCCGGTTTCGGGGTACAACTCCAGTTCATTAACGACCGGTTCAACCGGCTCCCTGGTAACCGGCCGGCTCCCAGTCCAACCAGTTCAACCAGCCGGCCCGGTTTTTAAGCAATTGGGTACACATTCTATTAAAACTCGAGAGAAAATGAAGCCCACTAGCAACAGTTTGTCCACTGGAACTTATCTTTATTGGAACTTACTTTACAATCCCTTTGAATCAAATTGTCCATCGGAAAAATGCGGCACAAATACAAGTAGATCCGCAAGTTGACTACAAAAATGATTTTATAATTTGGGGAGGCTATATTCATAAATTTCCCTACATATTATACCAGGGTAAACACAAGGCATTATAAGATTCTCTGCATGCAAGGCATGCAAGCCTTGGAAACCAAAATCAATCGAGTTGAGCAATTACTGCATCCGCTACCTGTTGTGTGCTGCTGCTTCCTCCGAGATCTTTAGTCATATGTTCACCCTCAGCGATCACACGCTTGACTGCGGTTTCGAGCCGATCTGCGAAAGAGGGAAACTGCAGATGCCTCAGCATCATAGCAGAAGAGAGGAAGAGAGCGACAGGGTTAGCCTTCTTTCGCTCCACCAATCTCTCATTACCCACATTGCCAGCTGAAGCACCCTGCTCGAAAACTGCGTGGTCTTGCCCAACATTGCCTGTATCAGACCAATTTGTATGCATCTTTATGAGATAATTAAGAGCATATCATCCTATTAGAAGCATTTGATGTGTAGCAACTTTAAGGATTATTGGTTCAAACAACCATATAGGAATATTGTTGATGTTTGATGTTCAATTTATGAGCTTTTTTAGTCCATCACATGCTATTAACCTACTGCTAAACAATCTAGTGGAACTAATGTAGATAAAAGGACGGGTTCCAAAGTTCAAAAAGCACAGATTATTATGTTATTAACTATGAAGAGGGTAGAGAATATGCCAGTTAGCACCATTTCACAGCTTAAAAATTCAAAAAATATGCAAGAGACTAACCAAATCAGACTTCAGATAAATATTGAAAAATATGATTTAGAAATTTGCCCCGAAGTTTTGATGTTTTTGTAAGTGGAGTGGAGGATCAACTGGACAAATTATCAAATATGATTGTTGAACACTAATTAGCTTTGTCGCATCTAAATCTAGCTTTAATGCAGAGATGAGTGATTATATGATTGTTGAACACTAATTAGCTTTGTCGCATCTAAATCTAGCTTTAATGCAGAGAAGAGTGATTCGCACAACTCATCACAAGCTTAGTGATGAAACAGTTCGAGTTCTTATTTGCTACTCCAATTAAAAAAATGTCTAAGCCCACATGAGATTAGCCTCATCTGATAATCACATTCTTGATATGTGGAAGCAATCAATTGCTTCTATTTAATATTAAACTCTTCCTATTTAAAGAAAGCTGCACCTCTTAGAAAGTTGTATCAAAACATATTCTAATTCTAGATTTCAAAGGTCTCTCAATTCTTCACATGCTAACAAAGAGAAAGAACTCATCTAATCTCTCGGCTCCCTCTTCACCGACCCAAGAATTCATCCAAGCTTCAAACAAAAAACTATCAGCCCACCGCAATCTAGAATCGACCTCACTAGCCGCGATCAAAAAACCAGCAGCCAAGAATCCTGCAGCCTCTCTAGCCGTGATCAAGAAGATACGCCATCAAGTATCGACACCTTTAATGACGTCAAGAATCCTGCAGCCGATCTAGAAACCTGCAGCTGCTCTAGCAGTGATCAAGAAGATCCGCCATCAAGTATCAACGCCTTTAAAGACGTTAAGAATCGAGGATCAAGAATCAAGCGCTGTTTTCACTATTTTTCTCTATGCTTGTCCTTGCCAACGATCCCTCCTTTGAGATCGTCAAGAATCGACCACTGTTTTCATTGTTTTTTGCTACGCTTGTCCTCGCCGACGATCCCTCCTTTGAAGACGTCAAGAATCGACGTCAACCATCTGAAGAAGATTATTCTTCATCTTTAGTGATGGCTTTTCCAACCGATCTTCTTCCCACCCCTCAATCAGCGAGTCCAGCCGGAGGAATCTCGAACCCTCCCAATCTTTCGGCCATCACTGCCATCAACTTCAGTGATGCTACGTACCTTGGTAATGTTCATCACATCATCAACGTTAAATTGGACAAAGCCAACTACACTGTGTGGAGGCTTCAATTCATCCCTCTATTTCGAGCTCATCGACTCCTAGGTTTCATTGATGGCTCTCTAGCACCGCCATCGCAATTCTCCGCTAATGGCGAACCAAGTCTTGATTATTCAAGATGGCTTACCACGCTGGATCATTTCTTCACTAACGAAATATGTTCATGCTAAAGTTCTTGTGCACGATTATGCTTATTCCATATGGCAAGTTCTCTTCAAAATTTATGCCTCTACTTCTCAGAACCGTCAATAGCAATTTGAGTATCAACTGCGTTATCTTTGGAAAGTTGCTACCCCCCATGAATGACTATCTTCAGTAGGTAAAGCAACTCGCCCATCAACTAGCCATCTTCGGATAACCATTTACTGATCAACAGATTGTGATCGGCATCCTCACTGATTTGGGACCAGAATTTGCTCCTCTAGCCACCGCTATTATAGCAAGATTAGAGCCCATCAAAGTAGATGAGCTCTGTGGCATTCTTTTAAATCAAGAGATTCTATGTTCCACAAATACCATTGGCAGCAATGTCACCTCTGCCAATATTGTTCGATCCGGCACCAAACTTACGCCAAACCACTTCATTTCTCGTTCCAACATCACTTTCAACCGAAGCCGAGGAAAGGGTCGCTTTTGTGGCCGGTTTTCACTCATCGCCAATCTTGTTCGACCCAGCACCAAACTTACGCCAAATCACTTCATTTCTCGTTCCAACATCACTTTCAACCGAGGCCAAGGAAGGGGTCGCTTTCGTGGCCGGTCTTCACTCATCTACCAAGTATGCAATCGATCCAAACACTCAGCAATCAACTGCTATCATCATCAAGATGTTTCGTCCTTCCCTTCCCAATGATATTATGGCACCACTGTTGGTCGTCCTAATCCCCCCTCTACGCACTTGATGACTTCTAACACCGATGGCTGGTATCCAGACTCTGGGGCAACTCATCACATCACTTCTAATCTTTAAAACATTTAATCCGCTCAGTCGTATAAAGGATGAGACATGGTGCATGTTGGTAATAGACAAGGTTTACCTATCTGCAATACAGGCGATTCTACCTTTTATAACTCTACTTGATAAAATTAAGAGACATTCTTCATGCACCCAATATTACTAAAAATTTGCTTTCCGTAAACAAGTTTACTAAATACAATAAGCATATATTGAATTTTACTCTAATAGTTGTATTGGAAGGATGTTCCTACCAAAGAGGAGCTTCTTGAGGAACAGTTGATCGCGGTCTATACCGCTTTGTTCTCAGCCTACTGGCACGTCTACTGCTACCCATGATGTCAGCCAACACACTCCCCCTCATATATGGCACAATTATCTTGGTCACTTGCATCTCAAAGTTCTTAAAACTGCTTTACATGCTTTAGTTGTTAATTTTTCTTCAGAACTTGTTTGTCATTCATGCTTGCAAGCTAAAATTCATCGACTTCATTTACCTGACTCTTTAAATGTTTACAATAATCCCTTAGAATTAATATACACAAATGTTTAGGGCCCGACTTCTATTGTGTTTGTTACTGGTCATCACTTTTACATTATTTATATTGATGCATGCACTCGATTATGTTGGTTATTTCCTCTACATCATAAAAGTGATGCTCTCCCCACCTTCATCAGGTTTAAATCCCTCATAGAGAATGTATATAATTGTAAAATAAATGAATTCAATCTGACTACAGGGGTGAATTACAGAAATTCACTCTCATTCTTTCTAAATATAGCATTCAACATCGACTTAATGCTCCATATGTTCCCCAACATAATAGCACCGTTGAACGCAAACATCAGCATATTGTCAAAATTGGTCGTGCCCTCTTGTCCAACTCATCCCTCCCTCCCTCAAAACTATTGGCTTTATGCTTTTCAAACTGCCAATTATCTCATTAACAGATTACCTAACAGCAACAATACTACCATCTCTCCATTTGAACTTCATCACATCAAACTGGACTATAGCAAATTAAAAGTGTTTCGGTGCTTATGCTTCCCTTGGCTCAAACTCTACACTCAATCCAAGATTGATAATCAATCCACACCTTGTAACTTTCTTAGCTACAATAGCTCTCATTCCGCTTATACGTGTTTTGACCCGAAAAATAGTAAAAATTTTATTTCTCCTTTTGTGGTGTTTGATGAATCTAACTTTTCTATAATACCTAACACATTCAAACAACCTCTCCACTCCAACCCAATAATCATCAATGCTCCCATCTCTTTCCCAGCATTGCTGGGAATTTGTGGGAAAGAGATGGGAGCATTCGAACCCACAAATTCCCCTTCAGATCCTTTCTTTCTGGTGCAGCAACATACCAACAACCATCCTGCTCCTAAAACTACAACTGAACCCCCCACCCACTTTATTAGAACCTATATCAGAACATATCCTCGAAAAACAGCTCCTACCAATCTACCTATACCCAAATCTTCCCCAAACCTTACAAATCTACCTCCACCTGAAGCTATTTCTGAAGCTACCACAACCTTAAAACCTCCACCAACAAATTCTTCTTCGGTTGCACCTCCCCAACAGAATACCAACACTCATTCAATGACTACTAAATATACATCTGGGCACCTCAAACATAAGTGTTATCTGACATCCAAGCATACAACATGCACCTGTTTTACTGGCACTATTTCCACTACATCTACTCATCGGAGCTATTCTTAAGCTATGCATAATCTTGACTGGCAGCATGCTATGCAATCTGAATACAACACCCTAATGCGCAATAAAATCTGATCTCTTGTCCCTCGAACTCCTGACATGAATATCATCACTTGCAAATGGTTGTATAAGCTTAAATACAACAATGATGGGACCATCCGCCGGCACAAAGCAAGATTAGTTGCTCGTGGATTTCATCAACAAGGAGTTGGTTATCATGAGACTTTTAGCCCCGTGATAAAACCTATCACCATTCGGATAATACTAGCACTTGCAGTAACATACACTAGGCCTATTCATCAACTCTATTTTGATAATGCTTTTCTTGATAGCGATTTGCAAGAACACATCTTCATGTCTCAACTAGAATGTTATGTTGACTCAACCTTTCCTACACATGTTTGCAAACTACATAAAGCATTGTATGATCTTAAGCAAGCTCCTCATGCATGATTCTCAAAGCTCTATGGGTTCCTTCTTAAGCAAGTATTTCAACAAAGTGTTGCAGACAGTTCACTATTCTTCTACCGCAATAAACATATTATTTTGTTCTTCCTCATCTATGTCGATAACATCATTCTTACAGAAAATGATTCAGTTACTATACTTCAACTCATGCAGTCCCTCAATGATAACTTCGCAGTTAAAGACCTTGATCAAGCACAAAATTTTCTCAGGATTCGACTCTACCGCAAGTCTACAACTCTTTACCTCTCGCAATCCCAATACATTTCAACATTACTTCAACAAACTAATATTGAGAATTTTGAAGCCATGTGGAAGCCCCACGTGCCCTATGTCATTCTCCTCGTCGGCTACACCATTATCTAATGCAAAAGCAAAAGATTTTCAAAACATCACTGGTACTCTACAATATCTTCTCCTCGCGTGGCCGGATATTTTATTTAGTGTCAATCACATCTGTCAATTTATGCATTCTCCCACTACTGAACATTTGCAGGCGCTCAAGCATATTAATCGTTACCTAAAAGGCACTATTAGTCATTGTTATGCTATTGAGCCAGCTCCTTATCGATACATTCAGTCATATACTGATGTAGATTGGGCTAGCTGCAAGATTGATAGAAAATCTACTGGTGGATACTTCATCTTTCTTGGGCCCAGACTGATCTCCTAGGCTTCCAAAAAGCAATTCACTATTGCTCGCTCCAATACTGAAGCAGAATATAAAACTAAAGCCAATACAACTAGTGAAGTTCTTTGGATAGTTCATCTTCTACAAGAAATTGGCTTCTCTCATGCGTCATTACCCGCAATATGATGCGGCAATCTCAGGATAATTTATCTAGCTGCAAATCCTATGCTGCACACTCGCATGAAACATGTGGCTCTTGATATTCATTTTATTCACAAGCAAGATGCCGAGAAAGAAGTCCAAGTGTGACATATCCTGTCCGAACTACAACTTGCAGATGTTCTCACAAAGCCATGTGGAAGCCCCACGTCCCTATGTTCCATTTATTCACGAGCAAGAAAGCCGCATCTCCAAGCTCGTTGTTCCGTCCGACATGCCTCATTTGCGGGGGTGTAATAAGATGACTATGCCCACATGGGATTAACCTTATCCGTTCTTGATATGTGAATGTGATCAATTGCTTCTATTTAATGTTAGACTCTATTTAATGTTAGACTCTCCCTATTTAAATAGAGCTACACCTCTTGTAAAGTTAATGTCAAAACAAATTCTAATTCCAGATTTTAGCGGTCTCTCAATTCTTCACATGAATTAGGTTTGTAGTCATTATGGGCTTAACTAAAGGGGAGATTAGATTCTTTATATAACCTAATTTAACTTTTTTAATGTTAAATTGTAAGCATTGACTCAGTTGCAGGATGTTGTTGTGATACCTTTGCCAATGCGTTAAAGTCTTGCTACAAAAGTTCATTAAGACAACCATTAAGTTCCAAGTTTGATTCGTTTATTATTCATATACCATTTTACTTGCTTTAATATGACGAGAAAATCCAAGGCTATAATGCATGTGCTTAAATACTTTAATTTTATGTTTCAGATAGATTTCCTCACTATTTGGAGGGACATAAACACAAATTTTTGTAGTTATGTGTGTATACTTTTAAGTCATGATGTGATTCTTTGCTCTCTTTTTTCCACGCAAATGGTTTTGTGCTGAATTCTGTCATGAAGTTTGAACTTTTTCCATTACAATTTTGTACTGCTATAAACCTGGAGCTCTGTGAAGAGGGGTTAATGCTATTTTTATACTTTTATGATGCATCTTGTTTGGAAAATAATTTTACTTGGATGAAGTTGGCTACGTATGTCTACATTTTCTACATGTTTTTCCACAACTAACATTCTTTATGCAAATTTCCTAAGCTTCAATTAAGCTTATATAGCTGTAGTTCTTTTATATGGTTTATGTTTTCATACGATAATATGTACTTGAATTTATAAGAATTCCACCGGACATTTAAATTGCCCCGAGTTTATATAACTTTTACATAAAATAATAGTTACCAAAAACTTTTCAAGCTGGAAAATTGTGCTTGTTTTTTGTGGAGCCTGAGTTGCACGTGTGGTTGATGGAATTTCGGCAAGGCAAAGTGCTGAGAACAAGGAATTAGCGTGCTGGACATAAATAGACTCTCAGGTACGCCCTGGCTCAAGCCTTGCCAGTGTCACCAAAAGTCGAGCGCCCTGGAGCCTTCTTTGCCAACAGAACTTGAGGTGCAGATCCAAAGCTGGGTGCCCAGGCAGCTTATTTATTTCTACTGTGAACAAATGCAACTCTTCAAAAGCCCAAGGTCGGGCGCCCAGATGCCTATGACGGTTATGTATGTCACCCTTCATGTTTTAATAAGCGGTTTGGGCGCATTTTTTGAGATGTTTAGGGCTTGGGTGTGTAAGAAAATTTTCTAGGCAGATGTCTTCTTCCTCCAAAAAGTTAAGTTTTATGTGTATTCTGTAAACCCCTTATTTCTTCATAGTGAAATTTTGTAGTGGTGTGGCTCAGTAATTTTTCCCATTTTTAAGTTTTTTACATAAATTAGATGTTCTTTGCTTGTAATTTTTATTTGTAATCTGTAGTTTGTTGTATGATTTGTGTTGTTTGCTCCAAAAATCAACAACTGGTATCAAAGAGAGATTCAATTAGTTCAAGTGAGAGCAATGGAAAATGAAACGAGATCCAAGATCATAAATTCAATGATGTTCTGCAAGATGCAAATCAAAGATTTGTTATATCAAAAGAAATTATATTTGCTATTGAGAGGAGTAGGTTAGAAACCAGAAACTATGAGTAATGAAAAATGGAAAGTTCTTGATAGAACAATCCTAGGTCTGACTCGCATTTCATTATCCTCATATGTTTCTTTCAATATTGTCAATGAAAAGACTACTATTGAACTCATGGCAGCCCTAACAAGGATGTATAGGAAGCCATCGGCTACAAATAAAGTTTTTTTGATGAAGGGACTGTTCAACATGAAGATGGTAGATGGCGGTTCAAAAGTTGAACATCTGAATAATTTCAACACTGTGACAAGCCAATTAAGCTCTGTCGACATCAAGTTCGATGATGAAGTTAAGGCTTTGTTACTTCTGTCTACATTACCAGAAAGATGGGATGGTCTAATAACTACTGTAACTCATCAAGAAATACAAAATTAAACTTCGAGAATACTTTGAGGCTTGTGTTGAATGAAGTTTAGAAAAGGACTTGTGGTAAAGCTTCAAGTTCAGCCCTAAATGTTGAAAGCAGAGGACAGAGTTTAGACAAAAAGTTCAATAAAAATAGGTCTAAATCAAGGCGGGGAAAGTTAAAGCCAAGAAAAGGGAAAGTTGAATGCTGGAGTAGTAGAAAAATAGTGTACTTCTAGAAGGACTGTTTTGCTATAAAGAAGCCAGGTGGCAACAATCAAAATAAGAGTCACTCTGCAAACATCTCAATAGAAGATATCCAAGATGCATTGATCTTATCATTAGATGGCACTGAATCCTGGGTGGTGGATTCAGGTGCATCCATTCATGCAACTCCAAATAAAGATCTATTCAAAAGTTACACTCAAGGTGATATCGGAAAAGTTTATCTGGGAGATGATAAGGCATGCAGTATTGTAGGTAAAGTTGATATCGATATCAGTTTATCAAATGGATCTGCATGAAAATTGAAAGATGCCAGGCATGTTCCGTGTCTGAAGAGAAATTTGATTAATGTCAGCCAGCTCGCCCACTCAGGTTATGTTACATCCTCCATAAGAAACCCATGGAAAGCAACAAAAGGTGCAATGGTCATAGCTTATAACAATATGGAAGGCACACTTTATCTAATCAATAAAGTGACTGATTCTATTGCAATAGTAGAAATTGAGACTGAAACACACCGAAGGCATCAAAGACTCGGTTATATGAGTGAGAAAGTTATAAAGTCATTGTTCTCTAGAGGAAAGTCTCCACGTTTAAAATCCATGAACTAGAATTCGGTGAAGACTGTGTATATGGCAAAAATGAAAGTAAGCTTCACAAATGATGCGAGAGATAAAGTTACAAAAATTGGCAAAAGTACATGCAAATGTTTAAGACCTTGCTCCCATCTCTTCTCTTGGAGGATTCACTTATTTTGTTTCCTTTATTGATGATCATACCAAAAATGTATGGGTATACTTTCTGAAACACAAATCTGATATGTTATTCAAGAAATGATTAGTAATGGTTGAAAATGAGATGGGCTTGAAGCTAAAATGTCTTAAATCTGTTAATGGCTGCGAGTACTGCGAGTACTGTGAAAAAGAATTCAAAGAATTTTGTACTTTGAATGGAATCAGAGGTGAATTTACTGTTACAAGAACCCCATAGCAGAATAGTATTGCAGAGCGCATGAATAAAACTATCACAGAACATACTAGGAGTATACGACTACATGAACTACCAAAATAGTTCTGGGCAGGTGCAGTGAATACAGGACCATCAATTCGTTTAAAAGAAGGAATACCCAATGTAGCTTAATGTAGTAAAGATGAAAATTTATCTAACCTGAAAATTTTTTATTCTTCCACTTATGTTCATATTGATGCAGGAGCTCGGAGCAAACTTGATCCTAAGGCAATTAAATGTACCTTCATTGGATATGGTACGAATGAATTTGGATATAGATTATGGGATTATCATAATCAAAAAATCCTCAAAAGTAAGGATGTTACATTCAATGAGAATGAGATGTACAATGCTAAGAAATGGGATTCCAAATGATGCAAAAGGAACTTCAGATGATTCAGCCAAATATGTTGAAATAGAGGACACAAATGAGCAAGATGAGCAGGCCAAGCAATGTGTTCATGTAGATGGAGTGCATGCAGTTCCTCAGATAACTAGAACAGAAGTCAAAAGATCCACTAGAATTTCATGTCCTTACACAAGGTATTCTTCTTCATTGTACTATCCGTTGCTAGCAGATAGTGGTGAACTAGAGAGTTATGAGGAGGCTTTACAAGTTAATGATTGAAGAAAGTGGAAGTTGGCCACAAATGATAAGATGCACTCACTTATGTCAGATCAGATATGGGAATTGGCCACATGGAAAGAAGACTCCATAACAAATGGATCTACATGCTATGATGGTAGCAAGAGCTATAAGGCTTGAATATAGTGAAATATTCTCTCTAGTAGTGAAGATAACAATAATCAGAGTGGTATTGAAAATAGTAGTAGTGGAAGATTTACACCTAGAAAAAATAGATGTAAAATTTGCATTTCTTCATGGTGATCTAGAGGACTTGGATATGCTACAGCCATAGGGATACACTATCCCAAGTAAGGAAAAACTTATATGTAAGCTTAAGAAAAGCTTTTATATGATTACAAACATGCACCAAGACAGTGGTATAGAAGATTTGACAAGTTTATGTCAGATACTGAGAATAAAAGGTGTCAAGCAAATCATTATTGCTTTATTAAGAAATTTGATACCCCCTACATTATTCTTCTCCTATACGTAGATACATGCTGATTGTTGAATCAAATATGGAGATTAAGACATTGAAGAAGCAACTATCAAAAGATTTTGATATAAAGGACTTGGGTCCAGCAAAGCAGATACTCCATATGAGTTTTAGCAGAGAGAGGAGTGCACATACACTGAAGTTGTATCAAATTGAATATATTGACAAGGTATTAAAAAAATTCAACATGAGTAAGGCACAGCCTAATTGAACTCCCGTGGAAAATCACTTCCAACTGTCAAAGGAATAATCGTCAAGATTTGTAGCAAAACGAGAACAAATGAAGAGAATTCCTTATGCTTCAGCGGTTAGTAGCTTGATGTTGCCATGATATGCATAAGACAGCACATTTGGTGGGAGTGGTCAGCAAGTTCATAACTAATCCTGGCAAACACCAATGGGAGATGGTAAAATGGATTTTTAGATACCTAAGAGGTACTGTAAACAAATATTTGCTTTGGAAAGGAGAAAATTGAACTACAAGGATATGTAGTTTCAGATCTAGCTAGAGACATACATAGCAGGAAGAGCACAAGCAGTTCTGTATTTACTTTGGGTAGTGTTGCAGTGAGTTGTCTCCGGGCTACAGAAAATTATCACTCTTTCTACCACAAAGGCAGAATATGTCGCCATCACAGAGGCGAGCAAGTAGATGATATGGTTGAAGAGTTTTTTGGTAGAATTAAACAAGGGGAAGAGGATGGAAAATTACATAGTGACAGTATAAGAGCAATTCATCTAGCCAAGATTGTTGTTTTTTGTTCTAGAACAAAGCACATCCAATTACGGTATCATTTCATTTGTTCATTGCTAGAAGATGATCATCTATCATTAGAGAAGATTCACACAGTGCAGAATCCAACGAATATGTTTACAAAAGTAGTGACGGTAGAAAAACTGAAGCTATGTATAGCTTCAGTTAGTCTTGGAACGTGAAAAGAAGGCGAGATGACACACACCACAACCTTAAATATAATTGATGCTATGGTGGGGAAATTCTAGAGTTAAAGAAGAATTGATTGCACTCAGTTTCCAAATAAGATTGTTATTTTGTGGTGAGTTGCTCCTGTGGTTGATGGAATTTCGACAAGGGGAAGTGCGAGTACAAGACGTTAGCATGCTGGACAGAAACCAAGAGCCCATGCGCAGGCCTTACCAGTGTCACCATAAGTCGAGTGCCAAGACGCACCCTGGCGCCTCCTTTGCAGCAGAACCTGAAGCGTAAATTCGAAGTTAGGCGCCCAAGCACCTAAGTTATTTCTACTGCGAACAAACATGACTCTTCAAAGGCCCAAGGTTGGGCGCCTAGGCGCCCATGACGGTTGTCATGAAGGGATGCGATCCTTCATGTTTTAATATATGGTTTGGGCCTATTTTTTTTAAGTAATTTTAGAAATTGTGTTAAGAAAACTTGAGAAGTGTGTTGAGAGTTTAGGGCTTCGGTGGCTAGAAAAATTCTGAAGTGAATATCATATTCTTCTTCCTACAAAGGGTCAGGTTTCTGGTGTACTCTGTAAACCTCATATTTCTTCATACTGAAATTTTGAAGTGTAGCTCCGTGATTTTTCCATTTTAAAATTTATATGTAAATCTTGTGTTCTTTTGCTTGAAAATTTTATTTGTAATTTATAGTTGATGTGTGATTTGTGTTCTTTGCTTTGGAAATTGTCTCAACATAGCTAGCTTCTATAATTCATGGAGTAACCACATTATGAAAATTTTTAATACAAAACAAATATACAAATATTACAAAAAGATAAATAGTATTAATTATTTTCCTAGTTTGTCGGTAGCTCAACAGTAGGCGCACAGCAACATATGATACAAACCAATTAATTTACTAGATATTCATCTAAACAATGGAACCAACCAAATGAACCTCTCCAGGAATCTGGAGGTAGTTGTGTAAAAGTTAAACAGCGGTCGTAGATTAATAAATGAAAGGATCCATTTGAAAAAAAAGATGCAATGGAGTATGTAATTAACAGATATTCTAATTATATTTTAATTTAATGGATTTTAAATGGAAAAAAAAGTTTTTGCTCTAGCTTTGAAACCATTGATCATGCTGCAGATTCCCACAATAAAATATCACCCATGTTGTGAATTCCCAAGAAAATAATCCCATTATCTCTTGCTAATCCAATTAGCTTATGAAGATCTAACAAGGTTGACCTAAAATTTTCTACAGCCTTCCTATTTCCTGTTCAATCTCATTAATGCATGTCTTCCACATCTCCTTAACATAACCGATGCCTTACAAATTCCTATCTCTACCAACACACTCTCCTACACCCTTATCCCAAACTACAAAGTTATCCATGGCCATACATAGATAACACAATATTAGATTACTGCTTCAAAACAATTTATCATTTCAAAAGATCAAAGAAAATATCAAAAACAACAAAATATGTGCAGAATCGTAACTAGATAAACCACTGGATAAATAGCATCCACTTTATGGCATGAGTAGACCATTATATGTGATGGCGGATCTTTAAGATTTGCAAAAAGAAGCCAAAGGAATTAAAAATTAAATATTGATAAAGGTATGCAACGACAAGTAGCAAGAAAATTGTGCAGTGCAGATACCTCCAGGCATGACACCAGTTCCTCCAGCAATGCCAGCAGCAGTGTTTGCCACAAGATTCCCGTATAGATTTGGGGTGACCTGCAAAACATACAAACAATAGTAGCAAATCAATGGTAAATTAAGCTCAAGTAATTATAAGACCTGGAGAACATGGAGCCTCTAAAAGTGCACATCAGGTTAGGACTTGAAGAATTAGGCATATCAATATAAAATAAAACTACAAATGATGACAATGGATGCATATTCTCCCATATTATAATAGAATTAAAGGGTGCAGTTACACAACCTCAATCATCAAATTCACTAAAGACTTGTTAGATTAGGTTCCAATAAGGTGCTTTTTTTTCTTTCAAACTTGATTAGATTTTGTAGAATCAATCCTGGCAAGATAAAATGGAATGTAATGATCTACGGTAATGTTAAAAATTAACAATGCATTTAGAACTAATTTGAATGCATTCAACAACAGCATATTTTTGAGAATAAACTGAAGTAGTTTCCCAAATTTCAAATAGTATTAAAAACGAAGCTTGAATAGCTCAAATACAAACAATGTTAAAGTTCAGATCTTCAGTGTCACATTTTTGAAATAAAATATATTAAAAAGCAATTTGCAACAAATAATAACTGCACAGCATATTACTACAACAATAAAGCATATCAACAAAACAAATTTTACCAATCATAGGCAGGTCGCTCATGACAATCAAATGAACTTAAATGATAAAAAGGTGCGCTATACATTAATAAATTATTAAAGCATTCAAGATGGGTCAGTTTAATTCTTGCCCATATTTTGAGATAATTGCTTTTCAGTTCAAACATTGTAAACATGGATTTTTCAAAAAATGAAAAGTTTTCTATATAGCCTAAAACAAAGTTAAGACATAATTAAAAATGAAAGAAACTTAAAAGAATAATTTGATTAGTATACTACCTCAAATGTATTTATAATTAATTTAACGTAACATATGAAAGATGGTTCAATCAAAATATTAAAAAATTCAGTGAATTACTGTCTAGATAATAAGAACTTTAAACATAATAATTGATCCCAATAAAATTAAGGCCACCCCCATCCAAAATATGAGCATTGATTATTCAAAATAATATTTAAAACATTATAAAAATAATAGTAATAGCAATAATATCAATAACATGTAGATTTGACATTTAAATTATATTTGACAATAGCATGATAAAAGAAAACAAAACGGATATCCCGAGATATAAGGTGCAAATATAGAAATTGTTACAATTAATATAAATATTTATGTGGCATACCATAACATCAAACTGCTCAGGCTTTGAAACAAGCTGCATGCAGCAATTGTCAACAATTATCTCGTTATATTTAATTCCAGGGTATTTTGTTGCAACCTCACGGCAAGATTCTAAGAAAAGACCATCTGCAAGTTTCATAATGTTAGCCTTATGCACAGCAGTAACCTTCTTTCTGTTGTTAAGGTAGGCATATTCGAAAGCATATTTCGCAATCCTCTCAGAGCAAAACTTTGTCATTACCTAGAAAGCCAATAGTAAGAAGTACGGAAAAAACAAAATATGCAAGCATTTCTCAAAACAGGAAAAAAATCAATGCAGTTTGAAAAACAAAAAAAACTTGAAAATTAATTTGAATGAAAAATCTTGTATTGCGTCATGATGCTCAATACTCCAATCTTCCAATGCATTCCTACTCTAGTGACCCAAGTTCTAAGCAAACCATCTGATTGAAACATTGATTGCAAGTTCTTAACACATCTGTAAGAAATATGCTAATGATGAAAAATAAAGGGGGACAAGTTAATAACTTCAAACAGCCATATTAGATATTATGCAGCATCAACAGCAAAATTTTATTGAGAATTACAAGTCGAACATATCTCCAGAAGATGTGAGTGTTAAGATCTACTCTTCAGATTGCCACCACCAGATGCAGTGAATGTCTAAGTAGCAAGTATCAAGCCAGCTAAGAGCTATGGTTGTCGATTTCTGGAACTTGAAAGAAGGCTGCCACCACCAACATATTTTAACAACAGCTGTCAAAAAACTTGCAGCAATCTGAACGCAATCACTAGTTCCCTGAATTCATTATATGTATATGAAAGAAACTTCAACCACCTTCAGCCCAGAAAAGAACTGATTTAAGGGCTGATAATCCCATTGAATCCTTTCTCTATTATCATTGTACAATGTCTAATTATTGTAGTTAATTGCAGCATTTTAGCTCTTATCTATTCTTAATTAATTGTGAATCACTATCATTGCACAAATATATGTGTGCATCTTTGTATTTGAGTATGAAAAACATAAAAAGTTCTCAAAAATCAAGGAGTTATGCTAAGAATATGGCACTCTCCAGTTAAATGCATACTTTTTTGTAAGCTTCTAGTCATGAATTTCTTAAAAGCATCTCTCTGTTTCGTGTTCTAGCACTATCTAGAAACCAGGGGCTGTCTTGCTGTGAAGGCCCAATGCCGGTTCAGCGGAAACCGTTCGGGCATTGGGTGTCCACTTACCGCAGGATCATATTGAGTAATTTGAGAGAAAAATAACACACATAGCAAAAAGCAAAAGATACATTTCATTTATAATATATCAAAATTACAAGATCTTTTTCAGCATTCCTCATACAAAAGCGAAAAATAAAAAATAAAATAAAAGATAAACAAGCAAAAAATAGCGCTATAGATCTATCGGCGGTTTGACCAATTTAAGCATTATGGTTCTTGCGCGTATTCTCCTATGAGCACCTGATCTGGTATTGTATAGAAAACAATACGGGGATTTGAATTCCTAGTAATTCCTAGTAAATTCCTACTACAGTACATAATAACATTTACATTTTAAAAGATGCGATTAGCTGGAGTAAGGCAGTTTTAAAATGCAGGAGAAAATAAGGCAATAGCGCAAAATATTTAAAGATTACTGATGTCATTTTCCAGTAATCAACCCCGAATATTACCGATGTCATTTTCCAGTAACCAACCCCGAATGTTACCGATGTCATTTTCCAGTAACAACCCCAAATATTATTGATGTCATTTCCAATAACAACCTCGAATATTGCGGATGTCATTTTTCCAGCAACAACCCCGAATGTTGCTGATGTCATTTTCCAGTAACAACCCCGAATGAAAAGGATATTGGTTTCTAACAACCAATCAAGTATTAATGTTACTGATGTCATTTTCCAGTAATCCCCGAATGAAAAGGATATTGGTTTCTAACAACCAACCAAGCTTCAAATAAATTTGGCTCAAAGCAAATACGCGAAGCTAAGCAGCAGTAAAAGTGCAAAATGTAATACATGTCATATACTGGGTACCTTTATTCCTTAAGTTCAGAAGTTCAACAGTTCGGATGAGTGACAGTTCGCTAAATCTGCATTTGGGTTTGAATATTTTTAAGTTAGCTTTTTAATCAAATGATTTAAGAGTCAATTTTTCATTTTTACTTTCATTATGTTCTTCTTCCGCTTTTGAAGTTCAATTTATTTAAGCTGCTATTAAAGCAGTTAAAATTATTAAAACGTTTTAAGATTATGATCATAATAATGTATGAAGGAAAACGTCAGAATCAAAACGGCTGAATTGAAATTGACAAATTGGAAATAATAGTCATTTTTATAACATTTGTATTGTTCTCACTATTAATTAATGAGAATGATAAAATGTGAAATGACTAAATATAACTCTGTTATAGCAATGTAAGATTAGAGAAAAAAAAATGTGTTCTTCAATTTTCCTCATCTTACTTTAGAATTAGGATCGCCGGAAAACGAAGAGAGGCCGGAACGGGTTGGCCGAAGGCAGGCCGAGGTGGCAGCAACAAGGGGCTGGCTGGAAAGGGCTGTCGCTGGCTGCCGGAGGCTGCTGGTCGGCCGGCAAGGAGGAGCTAGCTGGCTGTGAGGGAGGGAGGCTGGCTGCTAGAGGCTGCTACTGGATGGGAAGGAGGAAGGCTGGCTGCCGGAGGCTGCTACTGGCTGGGAGGCTTGCTGGAGGGGGCTGTTGTTGGCTGTCGGAGGCTGCTAGAAGGAGGGGAAGGCTGTGAGGGAGAAGATGCGGTTGTGGGTGAAGAATGAGAGGGCAGGGGTATTTGTAGGAGGTGAGAGGCGTAGGAGGCATGCGTCGTTTTAGCGCCATACTGGCGCCTGGCGTGCGCTAGAATCCCCCTGGCGCGGAAGCTTCTTCCGCCTGGAGGCGGAAGGGGGGAAGGGGGTCGGGGGTCGGCCTATTTGGTCGACAGCCTGCGCCAAAAACGGCGCAGGCAGGCGCGGAAGGCTCTGCTGCAGGCTATGTCTCGCGACAGAGCCTGCGATCGCATCGCGGGATGCGATCGGCGAGCAAGAGGGGGGGCCGATCGGGAAAACAGAGGAAATAGGAGAAAGAAATGGAAAAAATTTAAACTTTAACTTCATCGTATTTTTCTGTCGTTTGGTGTCCGAATTCAACGAAACTTGACATCGATGTGTGTTATAACATTATGAACACCATCGCGTCGAAAATTTTCGATTTGGAGCAAAATTTTATTTTATTTTAATTTTTGGGGTTTAAAACTTCAAAAATTTATCACGATCAAATCGGCGCTCAGAATTAGATGAAATTTCTCGAGCAGCTTTTAAATAATATACTTAACACAACGACACTGAAAACGATGAATTCAGACACGCATTTCAATGTTTTTGATTTATGGATTTTAAATAATTCCGAGTATAAGGCGAGAGCTTCCGTTTTCGAATTTTTTCCAAACTAGGGCACTTTGATATTTAAAATTATTTCTATATATTGGTAATTTGGTTTGCCCTAAAATGAAATTCCCCGAGGTTCTAATGTCAGCGTCGAAATTTGACCTAATTCGCAAAGTAACAACTTTGGATCGTTACAAACTCCCCTACTTAAAAACGATGTCGTCCTCGACATCAAAAGAACAAAAAGAAGGCTTAAGGAAAGTTCTGGGTTACCTTAATGAAGAAATAACTCTGGATACTTTCTTCGCATAACATCTTTTTCCCCCGTGGCTTCTTTTGCAGTACGATTGTGCCACTGCACTTTAACCATCGGGATTGTTCTACTTCTTAATTTGCGGCGATCTTTCTCAATAATTTGAAGAGGCTTTTCGACATAAGTCAAATCAGGTTGAATTTTGACTGTCGAATCAGAAATTTGTTGAGAGGATTTCTGGAGGCATTTACGAAGTGTTGAAACATCAAAAACGTTGTGTTCAGCAGAAAATCTTTCAGGAAATTTAAGTCTATAAGCCGAGCTTCCAATTTTTGAAATTACTTCGAATGGCCTAACGTATATGGGGCTCAGCTTCTCAGTAACTCCAAAGCAATGAATACCTTTTATCGGGCTAACCTTTAGATAGGCACGATCACCAACATGAAATTCTAGCATTCGATGTTTGGCGTCGTGATACTTCTTTTGTCGATACTGGACTGTCGCAATACGGCTCTTGATTTGCTTTATCTTTTCATTTGTTTCTTCAATCAACTCTGAGCCGTAAATTTGAACGTCTCCGACCTGTGTCCAGGCTAATGGGGTACTGCACTTTCTTCCATATAAAGCTTCATAAGGGGCCATTCCAATACTTGCTTGGTGGCTATTATTCTATGCGAATTCGATTAAAGGTATGTGCTTCTCCAAATTACCACCAAAATCTAAAATACTTAACCGCAATAAATCTTCAAGTATTTGATTAACTCTTTCAGTTTGCCCGTCGGTTTGTGGATGAAAGGCGGTGTTTAGAGCTAGAACGGTTCCTAGATCGCGATGCACCGCTTGCCAAAATTGGGATGTAAATCTGCTATCTCGATCCGAGACTATGACTTTTGGAATCCCGTGAAGTCTGATTATTTCCTTAATATAAAGTTTGGCTAACCTTTCAACGGTGTCGGTTTGCTTGATAGGAATAAAATAGGCTGATTTAGTTAATCTGTCCACTATTACCCAAATTGCATTTGATCCTGAACAACTCCTGGGTAATCCTATGACAAAGTCTATAGAAATATCCGACCATTTTCATTCCAAAATCTCTAGTGGTGCTAGAGTCCACCTGATTTTTGATCCTCAGCTTTTACTAAGCAGCACACGTGGCACTTAGCAATAAACTTAGCCACACTTCTTTTAAGTCCTGGCCACCAAAATACTTCCTTTAAATCCTGATACATTTTGTTATTTCTGGGATGAACTGAATATCCTGAGTTGTGAGCTTCACTTAGTATCTAATTTCGAATGAAAGCGTTATTAGGGACCCAAACTCTTTTCCCGTGGTAAATGTAAATCCCTTGCTAAAGTTGTAAGTCTGATCGACGTCCATTTTCTATGTCCTTCTTTAACTTTGAATACATCGGCTCTTGCTCTTGAGCGATATAAATCTGTTGGAGAAGCGTAGGTTCGGTGGTACTTATCTGAAGTAGATCGTTTAATTGCTTGCTGGAAGTGGGTATTATCTCAAGCTTCTGAAATTCTTCCATCAAGGGATTTTTTATGAATAATTCATTTAGAAATACTTTTCTGCTGAGGGCATCAGCAACAACGTTGGCTTTATCGAGGTGATACGTAATACTAAGATCATAATCGCAGATCAATTCAAGCCATCTACTTTGTCTGCAATTCAGTTGTTTCTGGGTAAAAATATACTTTAGGCTTTGGTGGTCGGTAAAAATTTCACATCTTACCCCATACAAGTAGTGTCTTCAGATTTTTAAGGCAAAAATAACTGATGCTAACTCCAAATCGTGAACTGGATAATTCTTTTCGTGCTTCTTTAATTGCCTTGACGCGTAGGCAATTACCTTCCCTTCTTGCATTAAGACGCATCTTAAGCCAATGTTGGATGCCTCAGTGAAAACTTGAAAATTAATTTCCTCTTCTGGTATGCTTGTTCGCAATCCTGACTCCACACAAAAGGTACTGCATTTTGAGTTAACTTCGAAAGAGGTGAGGCTAATAGCGAAAATCCCTTAACAAATTTTCGATAATAGCCTGCTAGACCCAAAAAGCTACGAATTTCAGTTACAGAAGAGGGTTGCGACCAATCCTGAATGGCGTTTATCTTATTCTGATCAACTTATATCCTTCAGCACTGATCACATGGCCAAGAAAGGCAACAGATTAAAGCCAAAATTCACACTTTGTGTTTTGCAAACAATTGATGCTCCCTTAATGTGCCCAACACAAGTCTTAAGTGATTTTCGTGGTCTTCTTCACTTTTCGAGTAAATAGAATGTCGTCGATATATACGATCACAAATTTGTCCAGGAAGGGTCTAAGAACTCGCTGCATTAGATCCATTAAAACTGATGGAGCATTGGTTAATCCAAACGACATTACCAAAAACTCGAAATGCCCGTAACGAGTCCTGAACGCAATTTTCGGAATGTCCTCTCGAATTCGTACTTGATGATAACCCGATCGCAGATCCATTTTTGAGAAAACTTCTGCCCCGGCGAGTTGATCGAATAGATCGTCGATTCGAGGCAACGGATACTTATTTTTTATGGTTATCTTGTACAATTCCCAGTAGTCAATGCACATGCGCATTGATCCATCCTTTTTCTTTACAAAAAGAACTGGAGCTCCACATGGTGACGTGTTGGGCTTAATAAGACCCTGATATCAACTGTGAAGGCCCGATGCAAGTTCAGCGAAAATCGTTCGGGCATCGGGTGTCCACTTACCGCAATATCATATTGAGTAATTTAAGAGAAAAAGAACACATAGCAAAAAGCAAAATATACATTTCATTTATAACATTTCAAAATTACAAGATCTTTTTCGGCATTCCTCGTACAAAAGCGAAAAATAAAAAAATAAAATAAAAGATAAAAAGTGAAAATAGCGTCGTAGATCCATCGGCGGTTTGAACGATTTAAGCATTATGGTTCTTGTGTGTATTCTCCTAGGAGCACCTGACCTGGTATTGTACAGAAAACATTACCGGGATTTGAATTCCCAGTAATTAGAGAATACTCTAAATACTGCAATACATAATAACATTTACATTTTAAAAGATGCGATTAGCTGGAGTAAGGCGGAAATAAAATGCAGGAGAAAATAAGACAATAGCGCAAAATAAATAATTTCCTGCAACAAATATTTAAAGATTACTGATGTCATTTTCTAGTAATTAACTCCAAATATTATCGATGTCATTTCCAATAACAACCCCGAATGTTATTGATGTCATTTTCCAATAACCCCGAATGTTGCTGATGTCATTTTTCCAGCAACAACCCTGAATGTTACTGATATCATTTTTTAGTAACAACCCCGAATGAAAAGGATGTTGGTTTCTAACAACCAACCAAGCATTAATGTTACTGATGTCATTTTCCAGTAACCCCCGAATGAAAAGGATGTTGGTTTCTAACAACCAACTAAGCTTCAAATAAATTTGGCTCATAGCAAATACGCAAAGCTAAGCAGTAAAAATACAAAATGTAATACATGTCATGTACTGGGTACCTTTGTTCCTTAAGTTCAGAAGTTCAACAGTTTGGATGAGTGACAGTTCGCTCAATCTGCATTTGAATTTGGATATTTTTAAGTTAGCTTTTTAATCAAATGATTTAGGAGTCAATTTTTCATTTTTACTTTCATTCTGTTCTTCTTCCACTTTTGAAGTTCGATTTATTTAAGCTGCTATTAAAGCAGTTAAAATTATTAAAGCGTTTTAAGATTATGATCATAATAATGTATGAAGCAAAAAGTCAGAATCAAAACGGCTGAATTGAAATTGACAAATTGGAAATAATATTTAAGCTGCTGGCTAAGAAGGAGGAAGGTTGGCTGCCGAAGGCTGCTACTGACTGGGAGGCTTGCTGGAGGGGGCTGTCGTTGGCTGTCGGAGGCTGCTGGAGGCTGCTGGAAGGAGGGGAAGGCTGTGAGGGAGAAGATGCGGCTGTGGGTGAAGGAGAGGGCAGGGGTATTTGTAGGAGGCGTGCACCGTTTTAGCGCCATAATGGTGCCTGGAGGCGGAAGGGGGGAAGGGGGGAAGGGGGGAAGGGGGTCGGCCCATTTGGCCGACAGCCTGCTCCAAAAATGGCGCAGGCAGGCGCGGAAGGCTCCTCTGCAGGCTCTGTCTCGCGACAGAGCCTGCAATCGGCGAGCAGGAGGGGGATCGATCCGGAAAATAGAGGAAATAGGAGAAAGAAATGGAAAAAATTTAAACTTTAACTTAATCGTATTTTTCCGTCGTTTAGCGTCCGAATTCAACGAAACTTGACACTGAGGTGTGTTACAATATTATGAACACCCTCGCGTTGAAAATTTTTGATTCGTAGCAAAATTTTATTTTATTTTAATTTTTGGGGTTTAGAACTTCAAAAATTTGCCACGATCAAATCGGCGCTCAAAATTAGATGAAACTTCTCGTGCAGCTTTTAAATAATATACTTAACACAATGATACTGAAAACGATAAATTCAGACACGCATTTTAATATTTTTGATTTATGAATTTTAAATGATTTTGAGAATAAGGCAGGAGCTTCTGTTCCCAAACTAGGGCACTTTGATTTTTAAAATTGTTTCTATCTATTGGTAATTTTGTTTGCCCTAAAATGAAATTCCCCGGGTTCTAATGTCAGCGTCGAAATTTGACCTAATTCGCAAAATAACGACTTTGGGTCGTTATACTTGCGCACGAACTTAAAATTAAGTCACTCAAAATATAAAAAATAAAAACATATATCAAATGCAAAAGTAATTAACAACTCTAGTGGTACGTTGTTTCCTTTCATCTCATGAACCCCGGGTTCGATTCTCTCCTCCGTGGAGTACAGCGGCGGGCGGCCGTTTTTTTAAGAAAAGTATGAGTTTCAAAATATATAAAATATAAAAATCTATATCATCCGCACAAGTAATTAACAGCTCCATTGGTAATGGCACATTTTCTTCCCACAAAACCCAAGTTCGAGTCTCTCCTTCACGGTGCAAGACCTTTTTTTAAAAAAATTTCCGCGCTTTGAAATATATAAAATAAAAAAACACATATCATTTGCATAAATAATTAACTCCATGAAAAAACCAATGGAGACGAGAAAATAGCAAGAAAAGAGAAGATAAAATATTCTCATTCATATCAATTACATATTACGGCATTACATATATATAGGCATGTGAGGTCTAACAATAGCATGATCAGAATGGATGGCTGATATTAAATCTATATGTTATTATCACCCCACAAACAAACAATTGAATGTTGATGTGGTGAGTATGAACCAATGTTTGAGAAACTTAGCCATGGGTAATGATTTGGTTAAAATGTCTGCAATATGTTCTTCTGTCAATGTGTAATAGCTCAATTTCTTGTTTCAATATGTTGTCTCGAGTGAAATGGCAATCGATTTCAACATGCTTTGTTCTTGCATCGAAGACTAGATTCATGTAGCAATGGCAAAGAGATTGTCACAGTATAATCTGGTTGGTCTAATTGGGAGATTTCCAAACTCATGTAGCAATCTTCGTGTCTAGATAATGTTCGTTGCTGTTGTTACAAGAGCCACATATTCCACTTTAATGGATGAGCGTGAGACAGTGCTTTGCTTCTTTGCACTCCAAAATATTAGAGTGTTTCCCGAAAGAATGCAGTAGCCAGTTGTGTACTTGCAGTCGTTTCCCCAGGACCAATCGGAATCTACATATGCATGTAGCTGCAAATTGTCCGAGGTAATGGAAAGACCAATGTAGAGGGAGACCTTGACGTACCAAAGAATGTGCTTTAGCTGATTTAAATGTTCTTGAGCAAGATTGTGCCGCGAGATTGTGCATATGCTGGCAAACTCTAGGCTTATGTCCGGACGAGTGATGGTGAGGTATTGAAATGATCCAACGAGATGTTTGTATAGTTTGGGTTGGTTGAAGAGAGAAGATGAAGCTAAATTGAGTTTTTGGGTGGCGAAAGAAGCGAGGGAGGGGTTGCACTATTCCACACCTGCAATTTTTAAGATAGTAGATGCATAGGTTGCTTGGCTGAGCATATGTCCTTTTGCGGTGTGTTGTAGAATAATTATGATAAAGGTTTTTGGAGTGCTAAGGTGTTTCATTCGAAATCATTTGATGAGTTGTTGGATGAGAGCGTTGACTGTTGTTTGATGTGGTCTTGCAATGAGCATGTCATCCACATAGATAAGGAGGTAAATGCGATTTGGCGTGATGTCGAGGATGAGGAGAGATGGGTCTACGGTGCTAGTTCTGAAGCCTTTAGAGTGTAGGAAGTCGGAGAGGGTAGAATACCATTGGCGATGTGATTATTTGAACCCATATATGGCCTTGTGGAACTTGTACATAGTTAATATGGTTAGGATCCTGAAAATCTTGTGGTTGTTTCATATAGACTGTTTCATTGAGTTCGCCATGTAGAAAAGCATCAGATGCATCTAGTTGGACTACAGGACACTTGTGGTGAGTGGAGATTGTGAGCACTGCTTGAATGGTGCACATTTTTTCCACCTGACTGAATGTCTCAAAGCAGTCTATGCCATTCTGATTGAAGCCTTGTGTCACTAGCTGGCTTTGTGATGAGCCGCTATGCTGTCTTCGTTAATTTTGGCACGGAACGTTAATTTGCATCCGATGACATTTTGATGAGGTTGGGGAGGTTGACGTGTCTATGTTTTATGTTCGATTAAGGATTGATATTCTTCCTCAATGGCATGTTGCCAATGGTTTAATTTTGTCGATGCTGTGTAGGAGGTTGGTTCAGCTTGTAGATATGTGGTATGAAGTAAACTTTTGGGGGATTTGGGATGTATGGTGCCTGTTTTAAAGAGGGCTAGCATATGATGTGTGAAATTTTTGGTATTGATAATTAGTGGAGAGGAGAGGTGTTGAGTAGGTGAGGAGGATTGGGAAGATGATTGTGAGCATGAAGGTGACATGTGTAGAAAGTTTAAATGGATGGTGTGTTTAGAGGACGGCGAATAGAATAAGGGAGATGGTAAGAGTGGTGTGGTATGTTTTGGTTCGGATGTGGCAGCTGCAGAAGTTGGGATAAGAGTGAAGGGATTCGGGTGTGACTATTGAGTTAGGGAAATGGCAGAATGTGGGTTAGTTGGAGAAGAGGGAAATTCAGTTTCAAAGAATTTGATGTGGAGATATTAGCGAGGATGTTTTGGGTAACATATGTAGCCCTTGTACTATTGTGAGTAGCCGATAAAGATACATGGGAGACTTCTTGGGCGAGTTTGGTTGTCTTTGTGGGTGAAAGGAGGGGATAGCATAGGCAACCGAATACCCGAAGATGATTATAATCGGGTTGTGTTATGTAGTAGATGAAATAGGGACTTTTTGTAGGTATTTGGTGAGAGAAGGTGGTTGATTAAATAAGTGGAGGTAATGGCAGCATGTATCCAGAATTGTTCGGATAATTCGGCTGTATAGAGGAGAGTCAAGTAGTTTCAAGGGTGTGTCTAGGTTTGCGTTCCGTGACACCATTTTGTTGAGGTGTGTATGTGCAAGACAATTTTAGATCCCGCAGCTGCAAATTTGTCCACCAAGGATTTGATGTCGGATAGATATTTTGAAATTGATCTAGCTTTAAGCGATGCGTTGTGGACCTCGTTTTTGAGTTGGATAACTCTGGATCAGTTTATGGATTGTTGACATTTTTCCAAGGTAAGCCAAAGTTTTACACATGAATCGGCTTCTATAATGTAGGGCAGTATGGAGGGTGATACGGTGGAGTTTAGGGCTGCTATGAGGTTCCGATTAGTAGATTTCCAAAAGTGATAGTTGGAGTTCTCGGCAGAAGGTGCAGATTATGTTCCATCAAAATGATCATATAAGTTGTTTGCCTTGAACAATTGACTGATCTAAGCACGTCAAATCAAGTAGTTTTCAAGATAATGGGAGTGTTAATGATATTTTTGACATTTAATACGAAGAATTTAAGGTTTTTAGTTTCGGATGAGTACCTAGGTGGAATTGCTATAATGGGAGCTGGAATTTCCACTTGATTGAGACTCTTCGTTAGTTGATTACATGATTGCGTGTTTATCAAGAGGGTTGTTGGATTTCTTGATGTTCTCTATTAGAGGAAGTGCTAGTGATTTGTTTTGGCTGAGGGTTCTGGAGGAGTGGATTGTGGGTTTCTTGAATGGTTCTTGAATGGTGCGGTTTTGGTTGAATGTTTCTTGAATGCTTTGAAGAGGGAGACTAGGGTTCTTGAGTTGGGGAGGATGCTGAGAGGTTTTTCTGGCTGTGGGTAAGAGTTCATGAAGAGTTGGGGTGGGTTCTTGAAGAGGTTATCTATCTAAGAACAAGAGTTGGGGACAGTGGGAGCCAGAAGATTTCTGGAAGGGTTGGAGAGGAGGTGATCCTGGGATGCGTGAGCAAAATTGCTATGATACTACAAAGAAATCGAATGACAGGAGAAAAGCGCAAGAAAAGAGTAGATAAAACATTCACATTCATATCAATTAAATAATATGGCATTACATATATATAGGCGTGTGAGGTCTAACAATAGCATGATTAGAATGGATGGTTGATATTAAAAATATCTATTATTACTCTAGTGGGAATGTCGTCTCCTTTCTTCAAGCTGACCCCAAGTTCAATTCTCTCCGCGGAATAAAGTGGTTGTTTTTTTTTTTGTTTTTTTTTCAAGTTGACTCGAATCAATTCAAGCCAGCTCGAACTTGATCTTTTTTAATCGAAAGTGACTTAACTCGAACTCCGTTCGAGTTCGAGTCCTACTCAACTCGAAAATTTCAAGTTTGAGATGGACCTAATTCGACCAAACTCAAATTGAATCCAAACCTACACAGTAAAAAATGAAACCCCAAAAAAGATCATCTCCATCACAAAACATTCTTTAAATTGTCAAATTATTCACAGCAACCTAAATATGTTTTGCTTTCTTCATTGGGAAAGATAATCTCTAGGCAATATTGATAGTCAACCTATACCTGAGAATCACAAATGAAGAAGGCGAAAGGCAAAAAATAGTACAATCATACGTTTTTGTTAATCAATTCAATGGCCAATGACCAAGAAAACTTTCTACTTTTTAATATATTAAACAATACATGAGATATGGAAAGATACAAAAAAAGTTGACTCAAAGATAAAAAATGTCTACTTGCCATTCAGATTCAAAAGTATGCTACATAATCTTTTGATAAGGAGATTAGTCCATAGTTCAATACCTCATATCACTCGATCGTTTCTAGTTGCAATTGAGCAAATTTGAAATAATCAAGTAGTAGGGTTTAGTGGACAATCTCGAGTATAAAAATATAGTATAAAAGATAAGCTAAATTTCTTGATGGGTTCAACAAAACCTTGGCAAATTGCACAAATGAACACATTACAAAAAATTGTTACACACTCTTTGTAAAACTTTCTCAAATGTACATAAAGAAGAGTTCAACAAGTCATGCTTTGAAACCACATATTTGTGCCCAACTTTAAAAATGATTGGGTTTATCTTCAACACATGGCAAGAGAATTGTATTAGAAAAATAATTGAAAGCTCAGGAACTAGAAGCTTTGTAAGGAATGTGAAGGGAAGGGGGACTTGGTGGCATTTGATAAAAACCTTTTCTTCAAACCCTCATTGTTGAGAAAATAACAATAGGAGTTGTTGTTATATTATTTAGGCAAACCTAGCCATATCCATTAGAACGAACAGCTACTCTACCACATAGAAATACTCATTCAATTGTGTTGCCAAGAAACAAGAACCTGACACAAGCATTTTCAACCCTTGAGTCTCATACAACATGATCAGTAGTAATGTTGCACACTTCTATTTAAGCTCAACTCCAAAGTTAAACAACAAAGTTGTAGTCCAAAGAAGAGTTCTTTCTTGAAACTGTCACCGACTATTGAAAAATATTCAATTTAGTCTCATACATTTTAAAATGCTCAAAATGGTCCATCAATTCTTTTTTAGAAGTCAAAGTCCTAATATAAGTTTTCCATCAATTTTGTATATATATTTACGAAGGATTTTTTAGTTATTTGCAAAAATATTTATTAAAAATTATTTGATGTTATAATTTAAAAAAACATTGTTTAAAATTGTATGTTGTCAATTTAAATATGATTGTATTTGTTTTTTATGCTTATAATTAAATTTGTTTTATGAGTATCTACATACATGCAAAAACTCTTTTTAACAAATATATTTTTTAATTTTAGCATCAATGTTTTATACATATTTTTACAAATTGCTAATACACTCGTTGTTAATTAAGTTTCCAACCAAAACAAATGAAAAACTTAAAATGGGACTAATTTAAACATCTAAAAAAGAGTTATGGGGGCATTTTGAACATTTTAACAAGTCAAGAACTAAATTGGGCATTTTTAGTAATCAGTTCAGAGAATAATTCGTTTTGAAAATTATAGTGTTTTCATAGAATTTTACTATTTATCAAATCATATTAATCTTAAAAAATGTTAATGGCAACTTAATATATTAAGTAAATTAACTTGTGAATTAAAGTGTTACCTAAATTTGATATGTTTCGTTTTTTTAGTATATGATGTGAGAAATATTAATGGCAATATTAGCCTATGCACAAGACACTATCTTAGCTATCTAGATAATCTTCTAGAAATAATGCACATATTAAAATAGTGAGCTTTAGTGCTAAAACTTCATTTGTCCTTTTTAAACTATTCATGAAAATCATATACTCAGTCATCCCATATTATTAATGTATATCCAAAAATTCTTTCCATCAGCTTTAACAATAACAAGAAACAATCTACCAAATTGGTAAGAAACTAAAAACTTTGACTCTATGATGTTCTATTAAATAACAAACAATATATAAGCTACAAGTACGTAACATCATTCCTAACAAGTCTTTGGCCTGTTTTTTGATCTTCAACTGTCCCTATTTAACATAGGTAAAATTTAACAACTCAACTCTTCAAATGGAAGCATTTAACAATGTATGGTTAAATGTCTGAACCATTAAAAAAACTTTCTTTAAGCATATACTCGACTAGAGCTGCTTTCAACCTTGCAACAGCTGTACTCTTTTTTCTCATTGTATTTTTTCATATAAATCCACTATTCACCGCAACATTCTCAATTTCACAGCATTTATTCTATAAATGCACTTTTGCTTTACAAGAATAAAATATATTATAAATCTTTTTTGAATATTTTTACAGTGAAATTTGATGTGCCTTAAAAGAAGGGGTCCCAAGCTCTTTGAAGAGAATGAAAGAGGGAAGTAGCTAGGTCTGCTAGAGAAAAGATCGAAACTAGAGATAAGATCAAAGATCTAATCTCAATTGTTTTTTAAAATAATCCAAATCTCAATTTTATTTGTTGTGTAATAACAATTAACATAAAGTTTAGAGCTACTAAAATCAGTATTAATCATATTATTACAACCATCATTAATTAACTTGAAACATTTATCCATTTAAATTGATTAATCATTCCTACGAAGTTATCTATGATCAACCTCCATAATATAATTTACTTGAATCAAATCTTTGGTTTTTCTTTATCTCTTGATTTTTTAGTTTGCCTATAAGCACATTTCTCATAAGAGTTCAACAGAAATTATCCAACATCACTCGCTACTATCTTTGACTAAGGATAAATCAAACTTCTTTTCTAATTCTCTTTTTCTTGCATTTATATAAATATTAAAAATATATCTTTTTACTTGAGCATCTTTGTTTCAAACAACAACAATTTTCTTTTATAATTTGATGTGTCATAAGAAAAGGGGTAGTTCAATGCTATTTAAAGAGGATTAGAGGGAAAGTCAACTTGATCCACTAGTGTGAAGATTGAGGCTAGATAGAAGATTGAAGAGCTTGATCCATGGAAATCAGAGGCACCTTGAATCATTCGATGGGAGTATATGAGGAACAAATCAAGAGTCCTTGCTAATCATGATTTAAAGCTTGTCAATTCATAGAGGAGCAAGGAAAATACAATACACCATTAGTATAAACAACATTGGGTGATAGCATCAAGCCAAAGAAACATCAAAAGCATGTCAATGTGAAAAGAATGGGGCCCAATCCATGGAGAAGGATGCTTCATTAGCAAATATATTAAATGAAATTTTGAAAAAAATCAATGAGGGCGAGAAGCTGGGGAAGATAGCGTATATAGCCAACATGGTTTGGATGAAAGTTGAGATCCCAAGCAATGTAAGAGCATGAACTAGTTGGGTGTTTGAGCAATAACTCTTTTTCTTCCATCTACCAATCTTTATCTTTTGTATATAAACAAATTACCACCAATGATTATAGCATTCTAGCATAGCATAATGTCAATTCAGAGATTAAAATTATGCTCAATCAACAAAGTAGTTTTTCCTTAAGGTTTTAAGAATATTGATACAAATTTTCTCATAATAATTTTCATTTCACATTCAAATACGATATTTTAGACATGCTTAGTGTAAAGATATTACAAGTTAATTCAACCTTGGGTTAAAGATCAATGGTGTCCAAGCAATTGAGTTAAAACTAGAGTGGTTCATTGGAACATTTTAAAATCAACTAGCAGTCAAAATAAATTATTGCAATTCAATTAGAATCTTTTAAAAATGTTAAGAACTAGATAATATCTTTAAATGATCTAATTAGAATCTCTTAGGTTCGCTAATAAATAAAATATAACTTAGTATAATTTTATTAGAATCTTTTAGATCCATTACAAATTAGAATTACCCACTTTTTGTCACATATGCTTGATCAACATGTTAGCTTTATTTAATTTATTTTGTACATTTGATTTTCTTATATTTTATAGAGGTTTTATAAAAAATTTCATATTTATTATTTTACTAATCATGATTTGTTGCTTGCATAAGCAAGCTTTATAAAAAGAGAGATAACATATTTGCAAGCTTCAGAGAGGTAAATAAAAATGTTGTAAGTATCATGTACTTTAAATAACATTATTTCAAGAATAATGATAATGCATGAGGGTACAAACTCAAGTGTGATTATTATTTTTCTTGATATATTAATATTATTATTATCGTTGGATACCCTTTTATAATAAGATAAACAATACTCAATTTTTGAGTGATTGAATATCTATCTTTTTACAAATTTGAAACCAACAAAGCATGCTAAATAATTAATTAATGAATCAGCCTCAATAAAAAAAAAACTCTAAACCAACAACAGCTCTATTAATTACTAATTAATCTACACTTCTCATAAAATGAGATTGATTTAAAAATGTTAATTATTTAGTAAAATAATTTTATTTAATTAATTTTAAATTAAATTTTGCTTTGAAATGTTTTAACTGTTAAAGTTTTCCGACAAATTTGCAACAAACCAGCATAATTTTAAATTTCATAAAATTTTGGTGTAATTATGAAAGCATAACGATACTTTTATATTATGTTAAAATGCTATAGAATTCTAAATCGGATATCAATAGTTTAACCTCTGCACTAATCAAGAATTACAAATCAATTATGTTTGTCGAGAAAACAGGGAGTGTTTTTACATAACATTTTGGTATGGTATAGCTTTCTCATAGCAATTTTAAGACTTGAACTAGTGTGTTTGGGTGAGTGAGAGCGACTACTAATAAGTAATGAGAAGAGTGGTTTTGTTTGGAAAAGAGAGATCAAGACCTTTTGATACAAGAAACATGATAGCAGTCTCTCAAGTCATAGATGCAAGTTGATCTTATAGTTGAGATCAGCTAAGAGTTGAGCTGATCAACATAATATTGTGTAATGGAGC
>JACERR010000514.1:0-17500 GCA_016760335.1 Gastrodia elata | reverse complement strand
TATACTCGTTCCAAATTCAAAGTACCATTTGTACAGAGAAGAATTCCATCTGATACAAGATTTATTCTTCATATTTATATAAATACATAGAGGATCTAAAAGGCAATCATATAAAAAGACATTTTTTATAAAAGCTCTTCCTATCTGATATAAAAATATCATATTTTTAATTGATCTTATCTGAGATAGAGAATTCCAATTTCTTCTATGATAAGTGAATAGAATCGTATTAATTTATGTTATAGTTATTTTGGGTAATACTAAGTGATAGGACTTCATCGCTAAATGTTACAAGATCACTCATTGCAAAAGAACCGGTATTTATATTTTTATTCTGTAACATTATATTTTCAAAGTAAAATCCTCGAGTATATGAAATAATAAAAAATTGTTTTCGTTGTTGTGAAAGAATAAGTCCTCGTATCTTAATACATATATTTAATCTATTAGTAGCTATTAAAGCTGGATCAACTTTTTGGGGAATATGAGTTGAAGCTAAAACAATAATCTTTCCAATATAAGATCTATCAAAATCTTCAAATAGATAGTTATCTAAAATACCTATACCTAAAGAAAAGTAATTAAACTCACTTATCTGCAGATTATGGATCTTGGGAATCCATATTATACAAGGTGACATTTCTTTTGCTAATTCAAATTGAAGGATTAGACCTAATTGATCAAAATTTGATGTTGTAGACATAGTTAACATATTCATATCAAGATCATTAGTATCCTCCACACTCTCAGCAGGATTATCAAAAGAATAAATATTAGTAGTTTTTTGATTGGATCCCCAAAACTTGCTTATATATTGTAATTAAGGGTATATAAGGGTTTTTAGCTAGATATTTAATCAAAGAAGATCGTCCCATTCCTATTGAACCTATAACTAAAACACCTTTATAAGATAAGGATAAACGGATTGAAAAAGGTTTTTCATGAGATATATTCAGTCCACAAAATATTTGTGAATGTGAATAAGTTGTTTTATGAAAATGAGAAAAGAATATCTGTCTTTCTAATAATATAGATTTCTTAAATATATAAGTAATTATATCTCTTTGATGCATGTATAGTAAGTAATGTAATGAAATAAAGCCTGGTTGTTCACTTATTTTATAACTAAATCTATTCTTGGATAGAAACTCAAGATCACTTTTGGCCAGGACAGATAAAAAGTTTTTTTCAGTTTTTAAAGTTAAAAACTGAACTAAGAATTTTCTTTCTTCTTCATCAAAAATACTAATACTGTTTGAAACCCCTATTTCAATTTTTTCATCAATCCAATAATTTTTAATGTTCTTTCTTTTATTTATCAATAAAAAAAGATCTTTACTTATTTTACTTAAAAATATTGTATTCTTTGAAAATAGTATTCGATTTATCGGCTTTGGTAGGATATTTACAAAAAAATTATAAAAATTATTACAATATTTTATGAATTGATTGTCACCTCTAAAAAGCATTTTTATATCAAAAAAATAGTTTTCTAATTGTTCCGTAATAACTAAAAAAAAATGATTTAAACCTAAAAATTTGAGTTCAGATTTAGATTTAGATAATTTATATAAAGGATATCTATAAAGAATATTTTTAAATTCCATCATATATGATGGAATTGTTAACGATTTTATATTTTCTAATCCGCTTTGTAACTCAAAATAGGCTTGGTAAAAAAATAAAAGCTGTGTAAAAATGATATATCCACTAGTAAAAAAAAAAAAATAAATTAAATAGAGTAATTCCCGCGTATTTTTGGATACTGAATGTGCCAAAAATACTCGGGAATTACTCTTTATAAATTTTTCGGACAAAATGATATTCTGTAATATTTTATGAAAAGTATCATTTATCGGAATATTTTGAATATGTGGTAGATTAATAATTAATTTATGAGTAATCAACTTGCATGTATCAGATATATTCGGAGTATCATAAAAGATGGATACAATATTTTGAATATTCTTTAAAAGAATATCGAATATACTGTCTAAAATAATTGATTTAATATATCCAACCTGTCAAAGTAAGTAAGCATGGTATATAGGCTTGTAATCTATCCCATCTTGAGATATATGATATTCGTTTAATAATATTTTATATTGATTAAAATTTCTAGGTGTTTTAAAATTATAAATATATTTATTTTTACAAATATAATATTATGTTCTTTCTTATGTTCAACTAAAGGTAAAGTTAAATTATTTTTAAAAAAGGAAGTGTACTGTAAGTCCATTATTGAATCTAGATTGAGAATGAGATACTTATATAGATCATCTCTTTCAAAATGAAAGATATTTGAATTTGGATATGAAATAGATTTACAATTTTTTTTTCCAAAATAAATCTTTTTTCTTCTGCTAAATCTGTTTCATAAGAATCTTTTAACAAATATATAGATTTATGAAGGAAAGTTTTTGATTTATTTGTAAAATGTAAATAGTTGTAGGAGTAATTTAATTTATATTTATACCTAATTTTTGATAAATTGTTCTCTATTGATATATCAAATACTCGTAATTTTATTGGTAAAAGACTATTCCATTTTGAATATGAATATTCTTTTTTACCTACATTTACATAAATTATATTTTTACAATCATACAATATAAAATCATCTAGTAAATTTCCATATAAAAAATGCGAAGTATTAAGATATGGTTTTATTTTTTTAAAAGGAATTATTCTTTTATGATAAAACCATAAGTTATTCTTATTCTTAATTAATTTAAAAGGATTCCTTTTAAAAAAATAAGTAAGCAAGGAATTTTTATTTAAAGTTTCTAACCAATTGTCTTTATTATAGAATATAATTGAAGAAGGGGAATCATTTTTAGTATAATTTTTTTTTTTATTTTTTTCATTAATATTAATGAAAAATTTATAGTTTTTTAATGATAAAATAATAAGACTCAATTTATCAAAAGATTTATTTTTGCTAAATTTATTTATAAAAAATAATTAAGTGACTTGTACAAAAATAAAAAGAGTAACTCAGAAAAATATTTAGACTTTAACCTAGATTGATTAATTCGTAATTGATTCACTACTAATTTTACTATTTTTAGTAAACTAATAAAAAATAAATTATTGATACCATCCATTTTTACTACTATAATGATCCCGATTTATATATATATCAGTTTGAGAAATAATAGAATAAAAAAGATTATTATTAGTTTTACTATTCTTAATATTAAAATTTGATAAATGTTTATTTATAATATATCTTAGAATTGTTATATTATTCAGAACCTTATTTATTCCTATTTTATCCTCTTTTTTAATTAAATATTTTTTTACATATTTAAATAGAATATTGGATCTATTTATTATAAAAAATTTCCGATATATTAATTTTAATAAATTTATTATGTACCCATATCTATTAGTCTTGTAGTAGATCTGAACCAATTTTTTTTTTTTAGTAAAAAATAAGTATCTAATTTTTTTAAAAAACTATAAATATAAAGAGAAGGACCAGGATCAATTGAAAATACAAATGGCTTATGATACATGAAAAAAGGATCTGTTTCTGGTATTGATAAAGTAAATATATCCAATAGTTTTTGTAATAAAATAGATTCATAGTTTACAATAGTGTAAAATAAAGTAGAATTAATTTTTATCTGCTCATTTCCTAGTATTTTTGATCTCATTCCAATTCCGAGATCAAAGAATGTTTTTTTGTTCAATAATATTCCTTTTTTAACTAAGATTTTATTATTAAGTCCTATTACTTTTTTTTTTTTAATTTAAATTTTAAAAAATAGATAATTATTTTAAATAATTCTCCTATTTCTTTATTTTCTATATTAAAATTATTTATAAATTTTGAACCCATATCCATATAAATATCTGAAATTATATTATTAAAATTATCTACGACCGAATAAAAATATCTGGTAAAATTTAATATAAATCCTTCCGGAAGTGATTTAATAAATAACCTCTTATCAATCTCTAGGAATATCCGATATAAGTCAAATATTTTTAAATTAAATGAATCCGATGTTTTTTCTGTTAGTTCTGTTTGAATAATTCCTTTATTCAAAATTATTGATTTCTCATTAAGATTATTAATATCTGTATGATAAATTAGTTTTTTATATTCTGAATTTTTATTCCTAAAATAATTATAATTCTGAAGATCGATATATTTATTATAATTATAATAAGATTTTTCTTTTTTTTTAGTATTTATTATTCGCATTGAACTTACTTGTGTGGAATCATATTTTATATTTGACAATACTTGCCATTTTAACTTATTAAAAATAAATCTCTCTTTTTTTTTAAACCAAATTAAATTATATATTGATACAATGGTATTAAAAAAATGGGACATATCATTAGATTGCATCGTGAACTCAGTTTTTTTTTTTTTATTTAAACTATTTTCTTGTTTAATCGTTACTGCTTTTGCTTTTTCTAAAAAAACAGGCATTATATAACAAATTAACTCTTGACCTAAATTTTCTAAAAATTGTTCCAAATCAAAAATTATTTTTTTATTATAAAAAAATGATAAATTATTTTCGTTATATCCTTTAGATATTAAATTATCTATATAGGAGCAAAAACTAAATTCCATATTTTTTATATCTTTATTTATTAATGAAAAAAAGATTTCGTCGAATATTCCATTATATTTAAATATTTGACAACTCGAATACCTTCTTCTTACTTTTACAACCCCATTTATGAACCATTGGGATCTTATACAAAATTTAAGTTCAGATATGTACTTTTTTTTTTTTTTCTTGGTAACAAAAGATTTTCTTCTTTATTGGTTATAAGAGAAAGAAGCGATTCTTTTAAAGTGTAAGACCAAAAAGATTTTTCTAAAGTATCATTAGTATCATTTATAGATTTAATTAAATTATAATTAATAAATATAGGTAACATATAACTCAAATAAATATTTTTTTTTTTATTATCATTCTATTTTTAAAACGAAATAAACTAATAACCATTAATAAAAAGAGTAAAAACCCTTTATTAAAAAATAGCTCTTATTTTTTGAACTCTTCGAATCCCTTTGAACAAAAACAAGATAGTATACCTCCAATTTCGAAAGTAAACTAGTTTCATAAATGTTCTGGTTTAATAAATTTTGATGTTAAAAATACTAATAGATTGAAATTTCTCCATGAATTTAACAAATAACTATAATTCTTGATCTCTCTAAATTCAAATATCCAGGATTTTATTTTATTTCGTTTTCATATTTTATTTTATTCCATTACGTCCTCCTAAATATTTTAATATTTAGATTTTTATAGTTTATTACAATTTTAATTAGTAACGATGTAAAAAGATTCTTGTTAAGCATATACCTATTTATATTTTAAGATTAAAACATTTATATAGTCACCATGAGGTATAATATATAGTAAATTGAATTCTATATTTTATATATTCTTAATTAGTATTTCATATTAAATTCTATATTCTATATATTATTTATAATATTTTAATTAATAGTAGTTTATTTTTTATACTCGGCTGGTTCTGGTTATTATATTCCACTCTTTTTATTTCTATATTATAATATATAAATAAACTAAAATAAAATACTTTATACCACGGTAATAAATTTATACCAAAGCTTCTCTTGCGAGAATACATAAAATATCCTTGATAAGTCAATCTAAATCTAATCCACAAAAGAATTTGATATCTAGACACTATAATTGTGGTAAAGGTCGTAATGCCAGAGGCATTATTACTGTTAGAAAGAGAGGAGGAGGTCATAAGCGTCTATATCGTAAAATCGATTTTCGTCGTAATAAAAAGAATATCTCAGGTAGATTATCAATATAGAATATGATCCAAATAGAAATACAAGGATTTGTCTTATAAGTTATAAGGATGGTGAAAAAGCGATATATTTTACATCCTAGAGGGGCTATGATTGGAGGATACCATAATTCTTGGTACAGAAGTTCTTATATCAACGGGAAATGCCTTACCTTTGAGTGCGATTTGAACTAGTTATTTACGTTAATGGAAATAACCAATTAGGTTTATGATTGTAACTAAATCGATCATAGATCCAAATATTTTTGGATATACTTCAACAGAAAACTGATTTGTATGGCAGCAAATGATTTAAGTTAATTAGTTACTAATATATAATATTAAATTATTTACTATATTACTATATAAAGAAGCTAATATGGAGAAAACAATAAATTGTTTAAAGCATTGATAAAATTAATACAGGGTTTTCACATTTAATTCGATGGTCAAAGGCGAATTTAAAATTAGGTCTAAGCAGTGGTAAGTGGTAATTATAAAAGAGTATAAAAAAAAAAAAGCCCGTATAAAAATATGCCTCCTATGTTATCCACAAACTAGAATATCATAAATAAATATATACTATAAACGTATTTAACTATAATCAGACGATCTGAATGCTAAATAAATATTTTTATAAGCCAGATGATGGATCAGGGATACCTCGGATGTGTAATTATTATCTAATTAATTTAAAGATTAAAACATCTAGAAAGCCGTATGCTTTGTAATAAGCTTGTACAGTTTGGGAAGAGTTTGCGTTTATATGGATAAAAAAAACAAATAACTACTTCAACCAATATCCCCTTAGGTACATCCGTACACAACATAGAAATAACGTTTAGAAAGGGTGGACAATTAGCTAAAGCAGCAGGTGCTGCATCAAAACTTATTGCAAAAGAAGGTAAATGGGCCACATTAAGATTGCCTTCTGGAGAGGTTCGACTCATTTTCCATAATTGTTTAGCAACAATAGGCCAAGTGGGTAATATGGGAGTGAATCAAAAATATTTGGGTAGAGCCGGATCAAAGTGTTGGTTAGGTAAACGTCCTATAGTACGAGGGGTTGTTAAGAACTCCGTAGATCACCCCCACGGGGGGGGTGAAGGTCGATCCCCAATAGGTCGAAAAAGACCTACAACTCCGTGGGGTTATGCGGCTCTTGGAAGAAGAAGTAGGAAAATTAAAAAATATAGCAATATATTTATTATTTGTCGACGTAAATATAAAAATTAAATATTAAAGAAAAAGACTGAAATAAGGGAATAAATTGTGATAAATCCACTAAAAAAAAATAATCCTTTTGTAGCTAATTCTTTATTAAAAAGAATAGAAAACATTAATAAGCTGAATAAGGATAACGAGATTATTGTTACTTGGTCTAGATCATCTACCATTATACCCATAATGATTGGCCATACAATCGCCATTCATAATGGAAAAAATAATTTACCTATTTATATTACGGATCGTATGGTCGGTCACAAATTAGGAGAGTTCGCACCTACTATAACTTTTATTAGACATACAAAAAAAGATAGTGAATCTCGTCGTTAGTTACGTGACTAAGTTAAGTAATAATTAATACTTAAACTTTTTTATAATAAATTTAGATAAGATAAATAACTATCAATAATAAAAAAAACTATATATGGGACAAAAAATAAATCCACTTGGTTTCAGACTTGGAACAAATCAAGTTTATCATTCTTTTTGGTTTGCAAAACCAAAAAGATTTTCTATGAGTCTACAAGAAGATGTAAGAATACGGAACTATATTAAGGATTATGTAAACAAAGATAAAAGACTATCCTTAGATTTAGAAGGGATTGTTTCATATAGGGATTAAGAAAAGATTAAGTTTAATTAAGGTAATAATCTATTTAGGATTCCCAAATTTATTAATAGAAGGACAACTACAAGGTTTAAATCGATTTCAAATGCATTTAAAAAGAAATCTTATTTATGAAAATATTCAACTGAATATTTTCATAAAAGGATCGAAAAACCTTATGAACAACCTCTGATTCTTGCAGAGTATATAGCTTTACAATTAAAAAATAGAGTATCCTTTCGAAAAGCAATTAAAAAGGCTATTGAATTAACTGAACAAGCAGGGTACTAAAGGGATCCAAGTAAAGATTGCAGGGCGTATTGATGGAAAAGAAATAGCTCGTGTTGAGTGGCTTCGAGAAGGTAAAGTTCCTTTACAAACAATCGATGCTAAAATTGATTACTGTTCTCATACAATTAGAACTAGCTCTGGAATATTAGGCATTAAGATTTGGATATATAAATAAAAATTTAAAATTAGATAATTATATAAATTAATATTTAAGATTAAGGTATTTTAAACAATATAAAAACTATATACTCTAATATTTATTATAATTTATTATATACTTAATTTAATATATACTATATATAGTATATATTAAATTAAGTATTTTAGATATCATAAATCATATAAGTTTTTTTATAATGTTAAAAAATTTTGGAGAATGTTAAATGATGTTAAATACCAAATACATTTTTTATGCAATTTATATAAAGTCAATTTTTCTTCTGCCAATAAAAGATTTCCAATACTTTAAAATTTGTAAAAAAGTTTACTTTACCTTTATGTTTATGAGTCAAAGTTTGAACGCAAGAAAGTTGAAGTATATACTTTAAAAAATAAATCTTATTTAAATTTGAAGATCCGTTATGATAATAAAAAAGATTATTATATATTTTACAAAAATGATAAATAATATCAGAATCTGATAAATGAGTTAGGATCAATTTACCAATAGGTTTACCTTTGGTAGTACAACAATTAGCTTTGCCAAAGATTTAATAAGATAACTAGATGGAACTATGTTATATAATTCTTTAATTAAAATAGTTAGGACAAAATAATTCTCTAACATTATATTCTTTATTCTCAAAGACTTTCGTAGTATATTTGAAAAATATACTATTCCTATAGAATAGAAAAGATAGTTAATTAATTGTTTATTAATAATTCTATAATAAGGGTGAGACCAAAAGTTTAAAATAATATTGCCAAAGATTTACAAGATAAAGTTCCCTTTTATTTATTATTATTAATATTAAATTTAAAAAAATATTTCCTTTTAACAATATAATTAAATTGCCTTATATCGAATATAATGTATAAGAGGATCTTCGATAAACGGCTGAAGGATACTTGGAAAAGCATTAAAATAGACGAAACACATATTTAACATAACTACTAGTTTTTTATTAAAATATATTCGTTCAAGAAAGTTTGCATAATCTATGGATTTTAAATAGGAAGATTTTTTTTTGAATAAACATAATAATATATTCAAATTCATAGATATAATAATTATGTAGAAGGTATAAATAAGAATATTTTATTTGTAAAATAGTGTTTGAAGTAAAAAAAAAGATCATCCTTAATTTGATTATATTCATAAAAGAATAATATTAATAAATGCAAAGAAGGAGCATCTTTGATCCAACATTGAAGTATTTTAACCAGAATTCCAAAATGAATTGGATATGGTATTAGTATATCTGTTTACATAATTTAAACTTGAGATTTTATCTTCTAAAAAAGTTAATTTTGAATAAATAGATCTTAATTTATTATATATTAGTATTTTTTTTTTTTCAAACGACGCTACTAACTTTGAGGATAATGGTATTTCTAAAATGAAGAGAAAACCTTCTAATAGCATTTGATAAGACAAGATAATAAAAAAGAAGTGTGTAACCTTGTTGCTTTCGAATTCAATATATTATAATTTGAGGAATATTTTTGGTGATAAATTTTATGAATTTAAACGTTGGTTACAAGTAGTAAACTAAATCTCATTTTTATAACTATAAGGGTTAGGTGACTTTTTAAGTTGCCTTAATAGACTGATAATCGAAAACAGAGTACATATACTCTTTTAATAGTCGCAGGATTTAGAAAAATTCGTTTTGCTTCAAAATATTTAGATTTAGTTTTCACAAATGAAATTATTAGTTCCTGAATCTATTTTATTAGACCGAAAACATAATAAGTACATACATAAGTATAAATTATTACACTAAAGCTTATGTCTCTTCCTTTTTTAATTTAGTTATATATTTAATATTATTTTTTATTATTTATGGAATTTTTCATTGATTTATAACTGATATTTATAGTTAATATAAGATTTCAATTGCAGAATATTATAAGACAAAATAAGATAAAAATATTTGGGACAGAAGGATTCGAACCTCCGATAACGGGACCAAAACCGTTGCCTTACCACTTGGCCACGCCCCATTATATATTCTAATAATTAGAATATAAATAATAATAAAACTAATCTTTAAAAAAGTATTTGTTTTTTCTAGAACAGTCAATCCGCACAAAAATTGAATATACTAATTTGGTAAGAATTAAAATGAAAAGATGCTATAGAATCATCGTTTGAAGGAATTGAAAGATTTGCATAATCTGGGTCCACAATTATGTATCAATTAAACAAATTGTTGGAATACCCCAAGATTATACATTCTCGAATCACTTTTAAATTTCGTGCTTCTGATCAACTTATAATTACAATATCGGGTAATTTTGTCTAATATTTATTCCTCCCAGATATTTTTGTAAAGTATTTAATTTTCTATTTACTATAGATGCATCTCTTGTGGTAAACGTTTATTTACCCCTTTTTTGCTTGGCCCTTCAATCTCTTAAAGTTCGAAGTAAATTTTCTGTGGGTAAACCACTTGTTAACATACCGCAAAGCCATTTTTATTAACATAATGACATCTTAATCTTTTTGCTTCGGATGCTATTAAAAACTAAGTTTTATTTTTTGTACCTACGATTAAAAACTCTTTTCCCTTTCTTGCTTGCACTCAAAAACTAAATATACAGGATTCTGATAAAGAACGAGCAGTAATAGTAAGATTATAATATGAATATTATTAATTTTTGTGATAAATAAGGAGCCATCTAGGATTCCCCTTTATTAGTACCATGACCAAAAGTATCCCGCATCCAGCATTTCTTTTAAACTTATATTCCAATATCGTTTTTGTCATTTTATCACAGGTTTCAACTATTACGTCCTTTTAAAAATTTAAAATAAGAAAATAAGAATAGTATTTTAACAAAAATTTATTTATAATTGACTTTTACGATACGCCCCTTAACTTTAATACTCCTACTTATAACTATATATAATATAGGTCTTATATATAATATAAGTCTTAGGTATTTAGGTATGTAGAATAGGGTAGATTCATATCAGAATTTACCAAAATAAACTGAAAACCAATATAATAATTAAATATTAGTTAATCTTCTAGTAAAAACAGAAATAAAATAAAAAAATAATATAATTATGAAAATAGAATATAGCAAGTAGTAAATTCTGATTATATCTTTTTATTTTTTTAGTTTTTGCTATCAGACGACACCCAGATTCGAACTGGGGTATAACGGATTTGCAGTCCACTGTCTTACCACTTGACCATGCCGCCAACTCGAACTATAAATCTATAAATAAAATATAGTTTAAGTTTAATTTAAATAGGTTATGGAGCATTGCTATGCGAAAAAGTAAGATGTGGGTGTAAGTGATTTTAAGGTTTGACAATCCATACGATCCTTAACTAAAAATATTAAAATATATTTTCTTATATTCTTGATAATTTACCTTATTAATTTATAAAATATTTTATTAATTTATAAAATATTTTTCCGAACTCTATTTGAACCAATATTTTTCCGAACTCTATTTGAACCAATGAATAAGAATAAATTCTATCTTAAAAAATAATTTTAAGGCTTTACGCCATTAAACACTTAGACAGTGACCAATATTATAATAAAAAAATAAAAGATTCTAAATTATAATTAATAATACTAGTAATATTGTAATAAATTAATAACTATAACTATATAAAATAAATAATTTTTTTGTCTGTCGTCCTACAAAAAAAATACCCTCAGGGGAAGTCGAATCCCCGTTATCTCCTTGAAATAGAGATGTCCTGAACCTCTAGACGATGAGGGCCTAATATTTTAATTATTTCGTACTTATACTTCGAATTCATTGATGTCTTTATTTTATATTATTATTATTATAATATAAAATATATAAATTTTTAAAATTATAAAAAGGATCTTAAAACTTAACATTATGGCAAGAAGAAGCCTGCTCCAACGAGAAAAAAAGCGTCAGAATTTAGAACAAAAATATTATTTGATTCGTCTATCTTTAAAAAAAGAACTAAGAAGAGTTTTTTCTTTGAGAGAAAGATGGAAGATTCAGGAAAGATTACAATCCTTGCCACGGAATAGTTCTACCATAAGGCTTCGTCGACGTTGTTTTTTAACAGGAAGACCTAGATCAAATTATAAATACTTCGGAATATCTGGATATATATTGCGAGAAATGGTTCATGCATGTTTATTACCAGGGACAATAGTATCAAGTTGGTAAATAAAAAAGTCGAATTGTTTTTTGGTTAATCTAGCAGAGTAGAGCAGTTTGGTAGCTCACAAGGCTCATAACCTTGAGGTCACAGGTTCAAATCCTGTCTCCGCGTTTAATTTTTAAATCTTTTTAGGTTAATATTTAATTTATTATATTTTACATTATTAAAGTTAACATAAAAAGATTTAAAAATTAAAAATAAAATTAATTTATTATTAGATATTAGAATAATATTCTACGACTAGTAATTCCTTTATTTTAATACCGATATCTTGAATATCTATTATTCGATTTACAAAACCTTTAGTTTGTAAAGAGTCAATAGACAAATGATTTGGTAAACTAATGAAAGTCAATGAAAAAAGAGAATTATTTATTGATTTTTTATTCTTTCTATTCATAGTAATAATATCTCTAGGTTTACAAATATAACTTGGTATATCAATTAAACAACCATTAACTAATATATGTCTATGATTAACTAATTGTCTAGCTTCCGGTATGGTTGAAGCCATTCCTAATCTAAATAGAATGTTATCTAAACGCATTTCAAGGATTTGCAATAAAACAATACCTGTTGAGCTTTTTAATCTTCCAGCAATCTCCACATATTTACGTAATTTTTGCTCGGTTAAACCATAATAAAAACGTAATTTCTGTTTCTCTATTAAACGCATAGAATATTGTGATTTTTTTACGTAAATTTTTTTTTTATCATTTGTGGATCCAGGTTCTTTTCGACTTAATCCTGGTAAAGCTCCTAATCGATATATTATTTTTAAACGAGGTCCTCGATAACGTGACATAAAGTAATTTTATATTTTTATTTTCAGAACTATAAATTAAGACTGAACTAACTGAACTTGTAGTAATATCCTTAATTCATTTTTTATAAGATAAGGATTTTACTATATTATATACATTAATTACATATTTTACATATTAATGTATATAATATAGTAAAACTAGTATTTAAAAGTTTTGTAGTAAATATTAGTTTTTTAATCCCATATTCAATTTTATATATTTATTTTTAGTTACATTAGCAGTAATTAAACTAGGAATTACAGATTTTTTTGTCAGAAGATTAAATGACTATTCATTATAAAATAAAAATTATGATTATCAAATTAATCTTATTTTTTAAGAGTAAATAAAAAAGAGGATAAATTATTTTATGAAAGAAATTAAGTTCAATTTAATGTTGGCTAAAAAAGTAGAATCTAAGTATAAATGGCGATTCATAAGATCTAAAAATAATAATAATATTGATGATTTTTTGGGACATAGCAAAGAAGATGAAGATTTAATTATTATGGATAAAATTAGTCCTAGTTGGGAGATCGATAATTTATATAATACCAATTATATAAATTATTTTAGTTGATAGAAATAATATTTTTGAGTATTATATCTGATCATACTTTTTTAGTTCGAAAAAAGTATAGTAATAAATATTCCATTCTTATGTATTTTGATATTGATAATAAAATTTTTGTTCTTGATAAAGACTATGATAATAAGGATAATAAGCTAAGAGTTTTAATTTATCGTTTTTTGAATAATAGGGTGTATATGAATCAAAATCAGTCCTCGGATTTTTATGTATATGATAATAATATTTGGAATAATCATATTAATAATTGTATTGAGTGCTACCTTCGTTATGATATTACTAAGATTTACAAGGGTATAGACTTATATATTTATAAGTTATTTTTTGAGGCAAGTCAAAGTACTTATACTGATAATATAAAAACGGATGATATAAAAGAGGCTGATTCTATAGATATAATAGATATAGAAGATAGAAATAATAAATACAAGAAGTTATGGGTTCAATGTGAGAATTGTTATGGATTAAATTAAAAAATTATTTAAATCAAGAATGAATATTTGTGAACATTGTGGTTTTCATTTGAAAATGAGTAGTTCAGATAGAATTGATCTTCTTATAGATACCGGAACTTGGGATCCAATGGATGAGAATATTCTCTCAGTAAACCCTATAGAATTCTATTCAGAAGAGGAATCCTATAAAGATCGTCTTTCTTTTTATCAAATAAGAACTGGTTTAATAGAAGCTGTTCAAACAGGTATAGGTAAATTAAATAGTATTCCTGTAGCAATGGGGGTGATGGACTTTCAATTTATGGGAGGTAGCATGGGTTCTGTAGTAGGGGAGAAGATTACTCGTTTGATCGAATATGCTACTAAACAATCATTACCTGTAATTATATGTGCTTCCGGAGGAGCACGCATGCAAGAAGGTAGTTTGAGTTTAATGCAAATGGCTAAGATCTCTTCTGTTTTATATGATTATCAATTAAATAACAAGTTATTTTATATATCAATTCTTACATCTCCTACAACAGGAGGAGTTACAGCTAGTTTTGGTATGTTGGGAGATGTTATTATTGTTGAACCTAATGCTTATATTGCTTTTGCAGGCAAAAGGGTAATTGAACAAACATTGAACAAAATTGTACCAGAAGGTTTACAAACGGCTGAAAATTTATTCCATAAAGGATTATTTGACTTAATTGTACCGCGTAATATTTTAAAAGGGGTTATTTTTGAATTATTTAAACTACAAGGATTCTTACCCTTGAATATGGATTCAAAGGACTAATTATAGGATATATAATTAAGCTTGTATTAGCGTTTACTTTTATCTCCTTGTAGCCTTGTATAAAGTATATTTTTCTTTTCTAAATTTTTACTATATCAAAATCACGTTTGGCTATTCTGTACTCTGTAGGATTTGAACCTACGACATAAAATATAAATTCTACCAATAAGAGCACCTGTTAATTATATTAGTCTTTTAAGTATTTTATTCTGTAATATTTTAATAATTTTCATAGAATACTAATAAAAAATAAAATATAAAGACTAAAGAAGGAAAAATAAGTAAGGAAGAAGGGATTTTTTAAAATATATGTATATGAATAAATATAAATCAAAAAACAAAAATTATAGACGTTTACCCATTATGGGATCGGGGGATCTAATTGATTATAAAAATATAAATTTACTAAGTAGATTTATTAGTGACCAAGGGAAAATTTTAGATAGAAAAACAAATAACTTAACCTTGAAACAACAAAGATGGCTTAATATCGCTATAAAAAAAGCTCGCATTTTATCTTCATTAACTTTTAAAAATAATTAAGAAGGATAATAAGTATATAAAAAAATATAATATTATATTATATCGAGCATAAATCAGTAATCAGTTATTCAAACTATAACCTTAATGTATTTCACTTATCATAATATTTTAAATATTTTTTATTAATTAGTAATCTCATTTAAAATAATATAAAAATATTTTTTATTTGATATAGCTATTTGTGCACATATTTTACGATTAATAATTAATCTTTTTTTGTACATATTATGCATAAATAAGTTATAACTACTATTGTTTAAAGTTCCTGCATTTAGACGAGTTATCCATAAACAACGAAAATATATTCTTTTTTTAATCTTATTGTGATGAGCATAAACCAAAGCTTTATTTTTTTTTTGAGTAAACTGTTTTGTTGAAGTCAAACCCAAAAAGGTTGATGCAAATAAACGATAATGTATTCTACACTTATGAGTTATATAACCTATTTTAAATCTGACCATCTAATTTTATTTTTTTTTTTTAGTATTAAGTTTTATTATTTTTCTTCACTGAATGAATGCCAAAACAATTTTTCCAATATAGAGTTTAATTATTACAATGGCTTTTGCAAATATAATCTTCCCTACCGCAATCTTTTCCCTAAAAAAAAGGAGAACGGGTTTACTCGTTTATATGGTTAAATATTTTTAAACAGTGGGGTCCTCTTTTTATACGCCGGATCTTATTCTTTTTTTTATATATTAACTTGTATAGCTTATACTATTTATATATGATCATCGATTCTAAATTCGAATAAAAAAATTATATATTCTATAAAGTGACGGCATTCAATATATTAAATCTTTAGAGTTGGCTAAATAGCTAACCCTATAATTCTGTAATTCCATTGTTAATTTGTATTTTTTATTCCGCTTATTAATAAAATTATCTTTTTATTAAAGTTAAATAGGGGTTATTTATTATTAAATATAAAATTAAAAATATTTTAATTTGTTTATAACACACTAACCATAAGTTATATAACAGTTAACAGTTATAAGATTATTATTATTATTAGTAATTAACTTACCGAGTCGCACATACACCCTAATACATGTTCCTCTACGCTGAGGACATCCTATAAGCGGGAGATCTGGTGACATTTTTTTTAGGCTTTCTTGAATTTAGGCTAAGTTGTTTAATGGTAGGCATAATTATAATCCTAAATATTTATTATTATATAATTTGATAATTTAAAGTAATTTGGTTTATATTCATCTTAACCTAAAGTTTCATTATTTAATATTTTTTATGAAAAATATTAAATTAATATGAATATGAAGGGATTACCCAGTCTTTTATATCAGTTTCTATGGCTACAAGATCAACGATACCATAATCTCTAGCTTCTGTTGCTGACATAAAAACATCCCTTTCCATATCTTCAGATATAACCCATAAAGGCTTACCCGTTCTTTGTACATAGACTCGTGTTAGAGTTTCACGAAGTTTTAATATCTCTTCGGCTTCCATAATAAAATCCCCTGCTTGTGCTTCGTAAAAAGAACTAACAGGTTGATGAATCATAACCCTGATATTTAGTATTTTAGTTTTAATAAAACAAAAAAATTAAACATACACCGTACAGGCATTTTGGCCTATTCATTTTGCATTGCATACGGCTCTGTAAGTGAATCTATTTTATTAGACCGAATAAGAATTAAAGACCCTTTTACATCCTTCCTTTAATTTATAGCCGTACTATGATGTTTCTGTTACTTTATTTTTTTATTAAATTATAATATATATTTTAACTTAAAATATTTAATTTCGCAATCCCAAAGTTTCTTTAAGTTTCTTTTTTAAAATTAAAAATATAAATATAAAAGACCTTTAATTTGGTAAAGATATATGTGACGCTTTATTTTATTCTTATCTTTATCTTACACATAAATATTAATATTTATGTGTAAGATAAAGATAAGAATAAAAATTGTTTCATATTACTATCTACTATATTTTGATATAAAATCATATGTAAAAAAAAATAATTAAAATATATATAAATATAAATATCTAATATAATGTTTTATTAAGATATCAAATTTTAAGTGCCATGCTA